>JAJQKJ010002389.1:0-25000 GCA_029574335.1 Rana kukunoris
TCCAACCCCTGACCCCACACGCTTTGCCCTGCCCATGTATACCCCACCTTTTTAAAGAGATGCAAATCAAATGCAGCCTCACCGGCGCCCATCAAATGCAGCCTCACCGGCGCCCACCAAATGCAGCCTCACCGGCGCCCACCAAATGCAGCCTCACCGGCACCCATCAAATGCAGCCTCACAGGTGCCCATCAAGGAGGAGAGCACCGTGACCCGAGACAGATAAGTAGGGGCACACTGGCAGCATTTGATGGGGCACAGTAGCGCCAATTGATGGGAATACTGGCGGCAATTGTTGGGGCACATTGGCGGCAATTGTTGGAGCACACTGGCGGCAATTGTTGGGGCACACTGGCGGCAATTGATGGGGCAAACTGGCGGCAATTGATGGGGCAAACTGGCGGCAATTGATGGGGCAAACTGGCGGCATTTGGGACACACTGGCAGCAATTGATAGTTACAGTAGCTGCCTTTGATGGGCACGGTGGCTGCGCTTGATGGGCACAGTGGCTATGTTTTGGCACAGTGGCTGCATTTGATGGGCACAGTGGCTGCGCTTGATGGGCACAGTGGCTTCACTTGATGGGCACAGTGGCTGCGTTTGGGCACAGTGGCTGTGCTTGATGGGCACAGTGGCTGCGTTTGGGCACAGTGGTTGCGTTTGATGGGCACGGTGGCTACGTTTTGGGCACGGTGGCTGCGCTTGATGGGCACGGTGGCTGCGTTTGATGGGCACGGTGGCTGCCTTTGATGGGCACGGTGGCTGCGCTTGATGGGCACGGTGGCTGCGTTTGATGGGCACGGTGGCTGCGTTTGATGGGCACGGTGGCTGCGTTTGATGGGCACGGTGGCTGCGTTTGATGGGCACGGTGGCTGCGTTTGATGGGCACAGTGGCTGCGTTTGGGCACAGTGGATGCGTTTGGGCATGGTGGCTGTGCTTGATGGGCACAGTGGCTGCGGTTGATGGGCACGATGGCTGTGCTTGATGGGCGCAGTGGCTGCGTTTGGGCACAGTGGCTGCGCTTGATGGGCACAGTGGCTGCAATTAATTATTATTATTATTTTTTTCAATTTGTTTGCGCCACCCCAAAATTTTGCGCACCAGCCGCCACTGATGTAAATGGTTACTTACAAAGGATGAAGGTTTTCTTGGATCGCATTGTCTTGCCTTTTGAAGGGCCGCGCTGATGGAGGACCAATTAACCACCTAGAAAGCTCATCAAGTCCACAAATCTGTGACCTAATCACGTGAAGCGCAGTTGACCATTTTCACGTTCCTAATGAAAGAACATCTGTCCAAACCCTTCGTTAGCCGGCGATGGCGAGCGGGACGATTCGCCGCAGACGTTCCGGGGTCTCGGATCGGTTTTTAACGCCACTTGGAAAGATTCAATTCCTTCATTTCATATTAATCATCAATATAGATCTCAGCGATTCTTCATCCCACGGAACGCAAACTGGAAAATAAGGTTGGAAATGCCACGCGAGGGCGACATCCTTTCTGGATAAAGGTTGGAAATTTAATTAGCGGGGGGGATATGAGCGCGGTGAGCGGCCTCCTCGCCGCCACTCCCAGCAGATCTTCTGTCAAATCTTCTTTTTTTTTTTTTTCCTGGACAACTGCTTCTTCTTAAAGGGTTGGTGACTTTTTTTGCCGGCCTTTGACCTTTTTCACTCTCGCAGCGCTTGGGTAAGCCAACCCGGCCCGAGCCTGGAGCTTTAATAAAAAAAAAAAAAAAAAAGAGGGGGAAACTTAACACCAGAATAAATACAGAAGTTGCTACTTGTTAATCAACGACATCCGCATCCAATCAGTGCGCAGGGAAGGCGTCGGCGGGGTGTCAGAGCGCGTCTGGAGTCCATCAGATTACCAGATGAAGGTGAATGGAGGAGAGGACAGGCGCCCGGTGTGGAGAGAAAGTCTCCAGGGCTCTTCTTGTTCTGATGGGACACTTCCTCCCACTGACACCAATGATGGGACACTATTCCTCCCACTGACACCAATGATGGGGCACTATTCCTCCCACTGACGCCAATGATGGGACACTATTCCTCCCACTGACGCCAATGATGGGACACTATTCATCCCACTGACGCCAATGATGGGACACTATTTCTCCCACTGACGCCAATGATGGGACACTATTCCTCCAACTGACACCAATGATGGGACACTATTCCTCCCACTGACGCCAATGATGGGACACTATTCCTCCCACTGACGCCAATGATGGGACACTATTCCTCCCACTGACGCCAATGATGGGACACTATTTCTCCCCCGTGACGCCAATGATGGGACACTATTCCTCCCACTGACGCCATTGATGGGACACTATTCTTCCCACTGACGCCAATGATGGGGCACTATTCCTCCCACTGACGCCAATGATGGGACACTATTCTTCCCACTGACGCCAATGATGGGACACTATTCTTCCCACTGACGCCAATGATGGGACACTATTCTTCCCACTGACGCCAATGATGGGACACTATTCTTCCCACTGACGCCAATGATGGGGCACTATTCCTCCCACTGACGCCAATGATGGGACACTATTCCTCCCACTGACGCCAATGATGGGACACTATTCCTCCCCACTGACACCAATGATGGGACACTATTCCTCCCCACTGACACCAATGATGGGACACTATTCCTCCCACTGACACCAATGATGGGACACTATTCCTCCCCACTGACACCAATGATGGGACACTATACTATAAAATACAATAATCGCCGAGCATTTGCCGACTATGGGTGGGAGCGGTCGGCTCACACCGGATATCTGACCCCCCCCCCCCCTCGGATATCTATGGCCATCCTGGCATTGGAGTATCAGGGAGCTCCATAGGGGTGAAGTTGGTGACTTGTATTCAAGCTGCTTCCAAACGCGGGCGAGTCGCAGAGGCGGGGGGGTGGGGGGGGGGGGTCAGACACCGGCCCCCTTTCTTCCATTATACAGAGATAATTAAGAGTCTTGGCAGCAGGAGGGCGGCGTAATGATAAAAAGATGGCGAGTGTATCGTTATCGATGGAGGAGCGCCACTTTATCTGCATTGATTGGATGAAGGACAGGAATAGAGCGGCTGATGAACTCTTCTCCATCGCAGCCGTTATTTATCAAATCAGTCAATAATTTCACGCTGCTGGAGAGGGAGCAGCAGGGGGTCTATAGACACATACACTCGTATATTGGCTGCTGCAGCTGATGCATATAAAGTCCGGGGCCGCGGACCTCATGGCGGGCCGACGCCGCGCTGATGAGTTATCTGGAATAAACCGCCATTAAATCTATCGCTTTTCTTTTAATCTGAAAGACAATATCTGTGCGCCCGGCTGGCCTACCTGTCCTATCTGTAGCCGGCGTTCCCAGAGGATAGCCACAGATGTTCCCCCCGCCGCCGACCGCCGACCGCCGCCGAGCCATCATGGCGGCCCAGAAAACGTATATATACGATTTACAGAGTTTTCCCGGCCTGGAAAATGAGAATCCGGAAAAGAAAAATCATGAGATCCGTGTCTTGTAAAATCATCCACAAAATGTGTCTTGCACTTTCCTCTCCTTTCCTCTGGCACTCTCCTTTTTCTCCTTTCCTTTTTTTTTCTCTTTTTTTTTCTTTTTTTTTTTTCTTCTCTATACTCTTCTTATCTCTTTTTTTCTCTCGAGTTTCTCTCTTTCCCTTCTTCCTCCTTCTCTCTTTCTCCTCTACTCTCTTGCTTTTTTTTCTTTCTCTCTCTTTTTTTCTTTTTCTTCTTCTCTTCTCTCTCTCTCTTCTCTCCCTTCTTCCTTCTCTCTCTCTTCTTCTCTCTCTTCTTTTTCTTCTCTTCTTCTCTCTCTCTTTTCTTCCATCTCTTCTCTCTCTTCTCTTTTCTCTTTTCTCTCTCTCCTTCTCTTTCTTTCTCTTCTCTCCTTCTCTTCTTTTTCTCTTCTCTCTTCCTTCTCTTCTCTTCTCTTCTTCTCTCTTTTTCTTTTCTCTCTCTCTCTTCCTTCTCATTTCATCTCTCTTCTCTTCCTTCTCTCTCTCTCTCTTTCTCTTCTCTTTCTCTCTCTTCTCTCTCTTCTCTTTTTTCTTCTCTTCTCTTCTCTCTCTTCTTCCTTCTCATTTTCTCTCTTCCTCTCTTCTTTCTCTCTCTCTCTTCTCCCTTCTCTTCCTTCTCTCTTCTCTCTTCTCTCTCTCTTCTCTCTTTCTCTCTCTTCTTCTCTTCTTCCTTCTCATTTTCTCTCTCTTCTCTCCCTTCTCTCTTCTCTCTCTTCTTCTCCTCTTCCTTCTCTTTTTCCTTCTCTTTTTCTCTCCCTTCTCGCTCCACTTCCTTCTCTCCCTTCTCTCTCCTCTTCCTTCTCTTCTTCTCTCCCTTCTCTCTCTTCTTCCTTTTTTTCTTCTCTCCCTTCTCTCTCTTCTTCCTTCTCTTCTTGCTTCTCTTCTTCTCTCCCTTCTTACTTCTCTTCTTCTTTCCATTCTTTCACTTCTTCCCCTTCTTTCACTTCTTCCTTCTCTTCCTCTCTCTTCTTCCTTCTTCTCTCTCTCTCTCTCTCTTCTTACTTCTTCTCTCTCCTTTCTCTCTCTCTCTCTCTCTCTCTCTCTCTCTCTCTCTCTCTCTCCCTATCCCTCTCCCTCTCTTTCTCCCTCTCTCTCTTTCTTTCTCTCTCTCTTTCTCTTTCTTCTCTCTCTCTTCTTCTTTCTTCTCTCTCTCTCTCTCTCTCTCTCTCTCTCTCTCTCTCTCTCTAAATTCAAATAAGCTTTATTGGCAGGACCAAATACATGTTAGCATTGCCAAAGCAGTATAGTTTGTATAAGAAAAAAGGGAAGGGGGGGGGGGGTAATATAAAGGGGAATGGACATAAGTCTGTGAAAGGACTAAGTCCTCAGTGTCTCATGTCCCTCTCAGTCGGTGACACGCTGTCACATATTGGGCAGCTATCTTCACCGTTGGCTCCTCTTCTCCCAGTAGAAATTGGAGTTTCCTCTTCTCTTCTGTAGAGTTGAAGTCCGGGATGAGAGCGGAGAGTCTCTGGAAATGAGTGTCCCTCTCTCTCTCTCTCTTCTTCTCTCTCTCTTCTTCCTTCTTCTCTCTCTTCTTCCTTCTTCCTTCTTCCTTCTTCTCTCTCTTCTTCCTTCTTCCTTCTTCCTTCTTCTCTCTCTTCTTCCTTCTTCTCTCTCTCTCTCTCTCTCTCTCTTCTTCCTTCTTCTCTCTCTCTTCTTGTATATAAAAACAAATAACAAACATGTCATACTTCCACAGTCCAGTTAGTTTTGCACAGAGTGGCCTCGATCCTCCTCTTCTGGAGTCCCTCGGCGGCTCCTCCCCCGCATCACATAACCCCCCCCCCCCCTAGGAGAAGCGCTCAGTGTCTAGCATTCAGTGTCTATATACACGAATGCAGGACTCGGCCCCCGCCAAAGGCTGCGCCGCTATCGATGTATCCAATCAAGAGCCGAGAACCCCGGGCAGAAGGACAGCGCGTGGGAAATTCCAGGGGCCAGGTAAGTAAAAAGGGGGGGGGGGGCTGGGGGGCCCAGTGAGGTGTTTTTGCATTAAGGTGAAAAAACAGGAAGGTTTACAAACCCTTCAATGTACATGCTCAGGTATTGCGGTTTCCTGGCTTGCTTCGGTTGCGTGTTGCATGTCGGTCGATGAACCGGTTAATCCACAGGTGTGTAAGGTAAGGCCACGCTTTGTTGCCCATACAGGGTAACCGGAGCCGTGGAGGAGTAATTTTCAGGTATGTCTGAGTCCATGTGCTGCTGGTTATTGTCTGAATTCAATTAGCAGTGTCCCAGTAAATGGAAACTCGATCCCCCCCTCCCGATCTTCTTCCTGCGCACGTTATTTACACTTTATTAACACTAACTGCAAAAGATAACAATGTGTCCTAATGAGCGGAACCGGCCGATGAAAACAGGCGGCTTCTGGTCACCTCCTAATCCACTTACCAGGGCTGGGGGAGAGCGGGCGGCCTTCAAAGATCGGCCTAACTCAATGAGCGAGTTTCCTGCGTGCCTATAAACAGACTGAGGCCCGGATTGTGTACCACGTGACCGGAGTAGGACTATCTGTTACTGCAAAGCGCTTCCCGGCCTTTCAGCTAAGATCAAGTGTAGGCAGTTGGGGCACGGGTGAAATTCCCCCTGGGGAAAAAACTGGATGGGCCGAGTCACTCCTGGTTTGAATGGGTCTACCTTGTCCAGCCATGGGTTGGGAAGACAGTCTGCGGTGTCTGTGCTTCCTGGGAGTGGTCCCCCTTGGAGTGCTCTTAGTAACACTTGGTTAAGGTTGGGGTTTGGGTTCAGGTTAGGGTTGGGGTTACAGTTTAGGTTTAGGTTACGGGTCAGGTTGGGGTTCTGGTTAGGGTTCCGCTTGGGGTTAGGGTTCCGCTTGGGGTTAGGGCTCCGCTTGGGGTTAGGGTTCCGCTTGGCGTTAGGGTTTCCGATTGGGGTTAGGGTTCTGGTTGGGGGTTAGGGTTCCGGTTGGGGTTAGGGTTCCGGTTGGGGTTAGGGTTCCAGTAGTGATTGGGGTTAGGGTTCCGGTAGGGGTTGGGGTTAGGGTTTCGTTTGGAGTTGGGGGTTAGGGTTCAGGTTGGGGTTCAGGTTAGGTTAAGGTTGGGTTGGGGGGTAGGGTTATGGTTTTTCCTTGAAGAATAAGGCTAGGACTCAGGAATTGGAACCTCCCCCAGAGGTCAAAGGTCAGAAAGCGGGTTTCCAGAGGTCAAAGGTCACGAGGCGTGGCTGGCCCACCCCCACCAAAGTGTACCGCCTACCCCAACTAAGTCGGGGGAATGAACAAGTCGGGGAAAGTCTTTAGCCTGCGCATCCTATGAGTTAGGGTTACCCGCCTTCTGACCTCTGGGATCCAGGGGCGGCCCGTCCATTAAGAGCGCACGGTAGGTTCAAGCCAAACACGGACACTTTTTAACGGCGCATGGCAGCATTTTAGTTGTAGTAGAATTGTAAAAGATCTCGGACACTTCTTTGGGGGCACCATGGAGAGTGGTAATGAGGCGAATGGAGGGTGTGGCCAAACTGCGTTAACAGAGGGCAACAGATTAGTGTGTGACTATCTCGGTTACTTGGGATGCCACAGTCTGGTCTGAATAAGGTGTCTGAGTTTCAGGCAGACTGAAACCCGGGCATGTGACTCAAAACCAGGACTGTCCAGGTGTATCCAGGTCAGGTGGCAACTCTAGGTGTCACCCAGCCCCCCCTCAAAATACAGAAGATAGTGTCACCCCCTTCTTTGTAATACAGGGGTCAGTGTCACCCCCACCATAATACCAGTTCTCCCTCACAGAGGCCGATATTACATCAGTTGGACTGGAGGTAGTCGTTTTCGATGGACTAAAACCCGGGCACGTGTCAAAACCTGAACTGTCTGGGTCAAAACCGGGCAGGTGGCAACCCTAGCGCACGGGCGCCGCCCCCTCTATCCACGCCACCTACCTATAATGGTTGATGGAAAGGATCATGCCTAGCATGGCTGCTGCGGCCACCCCCTATTCATGCATCCGCCACCCTTTCAGGATGTCGGGTGCAGCAGCGGGGGTGTTTTTTTGAAGGCTCTAATAGGCTTCAAAATAGGGTGGACTCAGAGTGCAGAGCATTGCCCTCGGAGCCCAACCACCCCCCCCCCCCAGGTTGTTAGAAGGGGCTCTTGAAATCTGATGTCAGAGGGATTGGGGTGCTCTGCACATCTGGTCTTACAGATCCAACTGGCCCTTTTGAGGGCGACCATAATGCTGATGTGCCCTGCAATGAAATTGACTTTGACACCCCTGCGGACCTCGATACCTCTTCTTTTTTCACCAAACCTTGGTTGGGAGAGGCTGATCTACAGTGTTGTTTGCCCGCTGGTGGTGGTGGCATCGGTCACTTGAAGACGTTTGGTGTTGAAGCCTCTCCTCCAAATTGTAGGCTTTCGAATTCCAGAACAGATCATGAGGCCCATATTAAAACTTGCGAGAGAAAAGGCCGGATAGGCCAAGCGTGATCCGGAGAGCCCCACAGGATGGCATGCTCGGGTTTCACAAGTCCCAGGGAAATTCTGACACTTCAGAGCTGCACTTTAAGACGAGGGGGGGAACTATTTTCCCAGGCTAGGAGATGGCGCGCAGCTGGCTAGACTCCCACCACGGAAAAGGGCTAAGAGTCTGAAGTCTTGCCAGGGTCTCAGCATGTATAATGAAAGCAGAGGGTTGGAAGGTCAACGTGGGTCCTGCCAGACTTTAGCACAGCTGTCGGCCGCCCGGCTGATTTCATCCTCCCGAGTAGCAATAACATGAAGATACTGTCACATGGAAGTGAGGTCCGGGAATAAGATGCTCTCTAGTCCTGGCCGGTTGGAGGGAAGCAGGTGTAGGCGGCAGGTGACTTGATTTTGTTTCTTGTGTGCTTGCATAGGTTCAAGGGTCTTCCAACTTAGACTTACATTACAACATACATGTACAATATGTAAGTGCCGAAACGCGTATGTCTGTAGCCACCCGTCCATCGGAGGTTTAGTAAATTTAGTTTGCTGGGTAGTAGTCTGTGCTGGGACAGGGCCATTTGTTGCCCAGATGAAGATGGCCAACTGCCCCCCCCATTTGTCTTAGGAAACATGTGCCCCACATACCTTGAGCTCAGGAGTAATTGGCACAAGCTGTGAGAGTCAGGACAGGAGCCACGAAGTAGCAGGGGGATGGGGCGGAGCGTGCACGTGATGTTACACCCGGGCCGGGCACTCTTACGACAGAAAACCGGGATCGGGGGGTGGGGCGGATCATGCACGTGACAGAGGACTGGGAGTGGGAGCCATGGTCAGGAGGCGGGGCGTACACACGCAACATCACTGGTTGCTGGAAAACCCGCAGTCCCAACAAGCCAGTGACTGCTACTACATTGGCGGTTCAGGCAAGAGCGTCGCTCAGTCCGTGCATGGGCCGCGGGCCGCCATTTAACGCCTGCTGTTTTAGAAGGCACGCTTCACTGATCCACCCTCCTGGGAGAACTGCAAGTCATTTGCTCCCCTTTTCTGGATCACCCCTGCATGGGGGGGGGGGAACCCTGAGTACTCCTAAACTGCCTCTTGTTGTTCCCCTCCACCAAAACCCAAACAGCGGTGAGTTACAATGCCTATTTACCGTCCCCGTATACCTATTTTCCCGGACCCACCCATGGCGTCCTCTATACCAGGGGTCTCCAAACTTCATAAAACAAAGGGCCGGTTTATAGTCCTTCAGAATTTAGGGTGGCCGGACTGTGGCCATCCCGAGTACAAAATGTCCCAGCATCAGTTGGAATAACAAAACCCCATCATTGGTATCAGTGGGAGGAATTGTGCCCCATCAGCGGGCCCCATTGTGGGTGTCATTGGAAACATTGTGCCCCATCATTGGTGTCATTGGGGCCCCATTGTTGGTGTCATTGGACAGAATTGTTGGTGTCATTGGGAGAAATTGTGCGCCATCATTGGTGTCATTGGACCCTTTTGTTGGTGCTATTGGAAGGAATTGTGGGTGTCACTGGAAAAAATGGTGCCCCTACATTGGTGTCATTGAGCCCTATTGTTGGTGTCATTGGACACAATTGTTGGTGTCATTGGGAGATACTGTGCCCCATTGTTGGTGTCATTGGGAGAAATTGTGTGCCATCATTGGTGTCATTGGACCCTTTTGTTGGTGCCATTGGGAGGAATTGTGCCACATTGTGGGTGTCACTGGAAAAAATGGTCCCCCTACATTGGTGTCATTGGGCCCCATTGTTGGTGTCACAGGAAAAAATGGTGCCCCTACATTGGTGTCATTGGACACAATTGTTGGTGTCATTGGGAGACACTGTGCCCCATTGTTGGTGTCATTGGGAGGAATTGTGCGCCATCACTGGTGTCATTGGGCCCTTTTGTTGGTGCCATTGGGAGGAATTGTGCCACATTGTGGGTGTCACTGGAAAAAATGGCGCCCCTACATTGGTGTCATTGAGCCCCATTGTTGGTGTCATTGGAAACAATTGTTGGGTTTGATTGGGAGATACTGTACCCCATTGATGGTGTTTTTGGGAGGAATTGTGCCCTTCGTTGTTGTCGGTATATAAAATAGTACCCCAAGGGCCAGTTAAAAGCAAGCAAAGGGCCATATCTGGCCCCCGGGCCGCAGTTTGGAGACCACTGCTCTACACCATGGATTAATTTATGAGTTGAGTTGCATCTTTGATTTAGCGCGGTCACTTACCCCGTAGGATCTCAACGCGTTTGGAACCAAGGTCCCGATCACACATTCATACAGACACTGGGGCCAATTTAGACGGGAGCCAATGAACTTATCAGCGCGTCTTTAGAAGGCGGGACATCTCTGTCCATCAGCCGAGGCCGAGCCGCACCGTCCCGGTTTTTCCCGTCACGTCAGTACACACTTTGTGTTTTCTGCATTCACATTCATTTTATTTCCAGTTTACAGGATAGAGGAACCTTTTTAAGGGTCGATAAAAAAACACGCCAAACGTATCGAAACGGTGAGAAAGAAGCTCCGACGTTAATGAGCCTCATAAAAGTGTCACATGAAGAGTGGTGAGGACATCGGAACCCCTTCGGAGAACATCTGTCCATCTCCCCCCCCCCCCCCCGGTGTGAGGGTGGGAGAGGAGACAACTGCTGCATTCCTTGATGTGCCCACAGTATACCCATTTCATTAGTCATAGCCCCCCCCCCCCCCACCCGGGAGGACATGCAGTCCGCGGGGCATCTTGTTCCTCAGACTTTCTTTTTCCATGAAGAAAGTTTTCCTCTCTGTATCTGGGCCTGGCATCGATCCAGAGACTACGAGGCAAGGCTGGCATTGTAGATCTGTGTACTCTGCCAGGTATTAAAGGGATATACACTCACCGGACCCCCTTTATTAGGTCCACCTTGCTAGTAGAGGGTTTGGACCCCCCTTTGTTAGCCTTCCCTTGCTGTATCGGGTTGGACCCCCTTTATTAGGTCCACCTTGCCTTCTTAGTTCTTGCCACCCACAAAGGGGTGCCTTCTTACCGTACACAAAGTGAAGTGGTGAATCCTTAGTTCTTACCACCCATGAAGGGTTGCCTTCTTAGTACTTACCACCCATGGAGGTATACCTTCTTACCAACCATAAAGGGGTGCCTTCTTGCCACCCTCGAAGAGGTGCCTTTATACCACTCACAAATGGGTGAATTCTTACCAACCACAAAGAGGTACATTCTTACTACCCACGAAGGGGTGTCTTTTTGCCACCCACAAATGGGTGCCTTCTTACCGCCCACAAAGGGGCGCCTTCTTACCACCCACGGAGGTGTGCATTCTTGCCACCCATGAAAGGGTGCATTCTTAGTTCTTACCACCATGAATGGGTGCCTTCTTACCGCCCACGAATGGGTGCCTTCTTACCGCCACAAAGGGGTGTCTTCTTACCACACACGGAGGGGTGCCTTCTTACCACCCATAGAGGGGTGCCTTCTTACCACCCAGCATGCTACGATGGCACCTGGAGAAGGAAGCAGCAGCCAGCTCCAGTGGATGGGTGCCTTCTTGCCACCCACGGAGGGGTGCCTTCTTACCACCCACGGAGGGGTGCCTTCTTATCGCCCACGGAGGGGTGCCTTCTTACCACCCACAGAGGTGTGCATTCTTGCCACCCATGAAAGGGTGCATTCTTAGTTCTTACCACCATGAATGGGTGCCTTCTTACCACACACGGAGGGGTGCCTTCTTACCACCCAGCATGCTACGATGGCATCTGGAGAAGGAAGCAGCAGCCAGCTCCAGTGGATGGGTGCCTTCTTGCCACCCACAAAGGGGTGCCTTCTTACCACCCACGGGGGGGTGCCTTCTTACCGCCCACGGAGGGGTGCCCTTTTACCGCCCACGAATGGGTACCTTCTTGCCACCCATGAAGGGGTGCCTTTTTTCCGCCCACAAAGGGGTGCCTTCTTTCCGCCCACGAAGGGGTGCCTTCTTACCGCCCACGAATGGGTGTCTTCTTACCGCCCACAAATGGGTGTCTTCTTACCGCCCACAAATGGGTGCCTTCTTACCACCCACGAATGGGTGCCTTCTTACCGCCACAAAGGGGTGTCTTACCACCCACTAATGGGTACCTTCTTACCACCCATGAAGGAGTGCCTTCTTACCACCCAGCATGCTACGATGGCACCTGGAGAAGGAAGCAGCAGCCAGCTCTATGGGGGGGGGGTGCCTTCTTGCCACCCATAAAGGGGTGCCTTCTTAGTTCTTACTGCCCACGAATGGGTGCCTTCTTACCGCCCACAAAGGGGTGCCTTCTTACCGCCCACGAATGGGTGCCTTCTTACCGCCCACAAAGGGGTGCCTTCTTACCGCCCACGAAGAGGTGCCTTCTTACCGCCCACGAAGAGGTGCCTTCTTACCGCCCACAAAGGGGTGCCTTCTTACCGCCCACGAATGGGTGCCTTCTTACCGCCCACAAAGGGGTGCCTTCTTACCGCCCACGAATGGGTGCCTTCTTACCGCCCACAAAGGGGTGCCTTCTTACCGCCCACGAAGAGGTGCCTTCTTACCGCCCACGAAGGGGTGCCTAATTACCACCCACGAAGGAATGCCTTCTTACTACCCATGGAGGGGTGCCTTCTTACCGCCCACGAAGAGGTGCCTTCTTACCGCCCACGAAGAGGTGCCTTCTTACCACCCTTGAAGGGTTGCCTTCTTGCCACCCACAAAGGGGTGCATTCTTAGTTCTTACTACCTATGAAGGGGTGCCGCCTTACCACCCACAGAGGGGTGCCTTCTTACCACCCATAGAGGAGTGCCTTCTTACCACCCAGCATGCTACAATGGCACCTGGAGAAGAAAGCAGCAGCCAGCTCCAGCAGGGGGAAGGGGGAACCAGAAGAGGAGGATCATGGCTACTCTGTGCAATAACGTTACACAGAGCGGGTAAGTATAGCATTTTTATTTATTTTTTTACCAGAAAATAACATTTTATCCTTTTTAGTATCACTCTAAAGGGCCTTTGAATGTTCCTGTAATGGATCTTGTTTGCTCAGGTTTGCATTTCCACACGTCTGATCTTGGAGTGACCCTAGAGAATTCCATTCATTGTCGCTCTATATTATCCTGTGTACAATGTTTATCAGGTTTGTATATCATTACATCGGGTTGCATTGTTTGTGGCGGGTGTAGGACACAAGTGCGTGTATTGGGGTCATATTAATGGCGGCCGGTAGCGATGTTGCGGCTCTGCATGCGGTGCGCACCTTCGATATTATCCTGCATGTACAATGTTTATCAGAATATCAGGTTTGTATATCATTACATTGGGTTGCATTGTTTGTGGCGGGTGTAGGACACAAGTGCGTGCATTGGGGTCATATTAATGGCGGCCGGTAGCGATGTTGCGGCTCTGCATGCGGTGCGCACCTTCTATATTATCCTATGTGTACAATGTTTATCAGAATATCAGGTTTGTATATCATTACATTGGGTTGCATTGTTTGTGGCGGGTGTAGGACCCAAGTGCGTGTATTGGGGTCATATTAATGGCGGCCGGTAGCGATGTTGCGGCTCTGCATGCGGTGCGCACCTTCTATATTATCCTGTGTGTACAATGTTTATCAGAATATCAGGTTTGTATATCATTACATTGGGTTGCATTGTTTGTGGCGGGTGTAGGACACAAGTGCGTGTATTGGGGTCATATTAATGGCGGCCGGTAGCGATGTTGCAGCTCTGCATGCGGTGCGCACCTTCTATATTATCCTGTGTGTACAATGTTTATCAGAATATCAGGTTTGTATATCATTACTTTGGGTTGCATTGTTTGTGGCGGGTGTAGGACACAAGTGCGTGTATTGGGGTCATATTAATGGCGGCCGGTAGCGATGTTGCGGCTCTGCATGCGGTGCGCACCTTCTATATTATCCTGTGTGTACAATGTTTATCAGAATATCAGGTTTGTATATCATTACATTGGGTTGCATTGTTTGTGGCGGGTGTAGGACATAAGTGCGTGTATTGGGGTCATATTAATGGCGGCCGGTAGCAATGTGGCGGCTCTGCATGCGGCGCTCACCTTCTACATTCTATATTCCGCCAGCAGTTTTCCCCGAGATGCACTTTTCCATCTATTTGATGGAAAGTGAGATTTGCATGTACAGGCATGGAATAAATCATTCATTCCAATCCATTCACTTAATCTGCGTGACGGCGAGATAATTTGGGTGCCGGCGTGTGCTCAGGGGAGATAGGCAACGCCGGGCGTAACGACGGAGCGCCGCCGATCAATAACCTCCTATCTCGGTGAGGTCAGGACGGCGGAAATGACTTTCTGGTACGACAGCGGCACGCGGGTCAGAGGCGAATCGCTTTTTATAAATTATTTCATAACAAATATTGTATTGACAGAACGGCGATCGGGGGGTTTGCGTCTGGAGGACGCTCCTCTGAATTGGCGAATGACCCTTTAATTGGGGCGTCTGTGAAGACGAGGGGCTTGACTGTGAAATGGATGTCTGTTTTCCCATTAGAGAAAGAGCCATGAAATGTACAATCCGGGGGCCTCCCAAATCTTCGACATTGATGCTAAGTCTGCCTAAAGCTCTGTGCAGAGGACCCGTTGTCATCCTCACCCCGCGCCCCCCCCCCCTCACACCCCCTCACCCCCCTCACACCTCACCCCAGAGCCATGAAATGTACAATCCGGGGGCCTCCCAAATCTTCGACATTGATGCTAAGTCTGCCTAAAGCTCTGTGCAGAGGACCCGTTGTCATCCTCACCCCGCGCCCCCCCCCCCTCTCACCCCCTCACCCCCCTCACATCTCACCCCAGAGCCATAAAATGTACAATCCGGGGGCCTCCCAAATCTTTGACATTGATTCTAAGTCTGCCTAAAGCTCTGTGCAGAAGACCCGTTGTCCTCGTCACCCCGTGGCCCCCCCATCTCCCCAGAGCCATGAAATGTACAATCCGGGGGCCTCCCAAATCTTTGACATTGATTCTAAGTCTGCCTAAAGCTCTGTGCAGAGGACCCATTGTCATCCTCACCCCGCGCCGCCCCCCCCCCCCCCCCTCGCACCCCCTCACACCTCACCCCAGAGCCATGAAATGTACAATCCGGGGGCCTCCCAAATCTTTGACATTGATTCTAAGTCTGCCTAAAGCTCTGTGCAGAAGACCCGTTGTCCTCGTCACCCCGTGGCCCCCCCATCTCCCCAGAGCCATGAAATGTACAATCCGGGGGCCTCCCAAATCTTTGACATTGATTCTAAGTCTGCCTAAAGCTCTGTGCAGAGGACCCATTGTCATCCTCACCCCGCGCCGCCCCCCCCCCCCTCGCACCCCCTCACCCCCCTCACACCTCACCCCAGAGCCATGAAATGTACAATCCGGGGGCCTCCCAAATCTTTGACATTGATTCTAAGTCTGCCTAAAGCTCTGTGCAGAGGACCCGTTGTCATCCTCACCCCGCGCCCCCCCCCCCCACTCACCCCCTCACCCCCCTCACACTCACCCCAGAGCCATGAAATGTACAATCCGGGGGCCTCCCAAATCTTTGACATTGATTCTAAGTCTGCCTAAAGCTCTGTGCAGAGGACCCGTTGTCATCCTCACCCCGCGCCTCCCCCCCCCCCCCTCTCACCCCCTCACACCTCACCCCAGAGCCATGAAATGTACAACCCGGGGGCCTCCCAAATCTTCGACATTGATGCTAAGTCTGCCTAAAGCTCTGTGCAGACAACCCCCCCCCTCGTCACCCCACGCCCCCCCCTTACACCCCCCCCTCACCCCAGAGCCATGAAATGTACATTCCGGGGGCCTCCCAAATCTTTTACATTGATGCTAAGTCTGCCTAAAGCTCTGTGCAGAGGACCCGTCATCGTCGCCCCCCAAACCCCCTCACCCCCCCCCCCCCCAAACCCCCCCCCCCCCCCCCCCCCCCCCCCGCCCTCACCCCAGAGCCATGAAAATCGGGAACCTGCCCTGGAATTACACTTCAAATCCGCAAAGTTTGTGCGCTATTTTTAAACTTTCCGGAGACGACAAAGTGCCCCGTGACGGACGCCAGGGAGAAAATATCGTGTGTGTGTGTGTGTGTGTAAATAAATAAAAAATATATAATTTTTTTTTATAATAATAATAAAAATAATATCTACTGTATATTTGAAGAGATGTAGCTAGATAGAGAAAGATCTTTTTTTTTTTATAAAAAATGTAGATATAATAATAATAAATATATCTATATACGTAGTGGGGATAGAATTTATATATTTTTTGTAAATAAGTAAGTTTTCTCCTTCGCTGATGAGGCCGCACTGACAAGGACTGATGATGAGGCACTAATATGGAGCACTAAAGGGCACTGATATGCAGCACTGATGCATGTCAGCGCTGCGGGGGGGGGGGGGGGTGGCAAGTGAGCACAGGGGTCCGGGGCAGCAGGACAGGGATAAAGATAATTCAGCAGCTGCATGGAGAAGGAGGAGGAGAAGCGGGCATTCAGCAGCTGCATGGAGCGGGAGGAGGAGAGGCGGGCATTCAGCAGCTGCATGGAGCGGGAGGAGGAGAGGCGGGCATTCAGCAGCTGCATGGAGGGGGGAGGAGGAGAAGCGGGCATTCACCAGCTGCATGGAGGGGGAGGAGGAGAAGCGGGCATTCAGCAGCTGCATGGAGGGGGGAGAAGCGGGCATTCACCAGCTGCATGGAGGGGGAGGAGGAGAGGCGGGCATTCAGCAGCTGCATGGAGGGGGGAGAGCGAGGGAGGAGGAGAAGCGGGCATTCACCAGCTGCATGGAGGGGGAGGAGGAGAAGCGGGCAGGGCAGGCATGGAGGGGGGAGAAGAGAAGCGGGCATCAGCAGCTGCATGGAGGGGGGAGGAGGAGAAGCGGGCATTCAGCAGCTGCATGGAGGGGGGAGGAGGAGCGGGGCATTCAGCGGGGGGAGGGGAGAAGCGGGCATCAGCAGCTGCATGGAGGGGGGGAGGAGGCGGGGCATTCCAGAGCTGCAGGGGGGGGGAGGAGGAGAAGCGGGCATCCAGCAGTTGCATGGAGGGGGGAGAAGCGGGCATTCAGTAGCTGCATGGAGGGGGAGGAGGAGAAGCGGGCATTCGGCAGCTGTATGGAGGGGGAGGAGGAGAAGTGGGCATTCAGTAGCTGCATGGAAGGGGAGGAGGAGACGCGGGCATTCAGCAGCTGCATGGAGGGGGAGGAGGAGAAGCGGGCATTCAGCAGCTGCATGGAGGGGGAGGAGGAGAAGTGGGCATTCAGCAGCTGCATGGAGGGGGAGGAGGAGACGCGGGCATTCAGCAGCTGTATGGAGGGGAAGGAGGAGAAGCGGGCATTCAGCAGCTGTATGGAGGGGGAGGAGGAGAAGTGGGCATTCGGCAGCTGCATGGAGGGGGAGGAGGAGAAGTGGGCATTCAGCAGCTGCATGGAGGGGGAGGAGGAGAAGCGGGCATTCAGCAGCTGCATGGAGGGGGAGGAGGAGAAGCGGGCATTCAGCAGCTGCATGAAAGTGGAAGGAGGAGAAGCGGGCATTCAGCAGCTGCATGGAAGGGGAGGAGAAGAAGCGGGCATTCAGCAGCTGCATGGAGGGGGGAGAAGCGGGCATTCAGCAGCTGCATGGAGGGGGAGGAGGAGAAGTAGGCATTCAGCAGCTGCATGGAGGGGGGGTAGAAGTGGGCATTCAGCAGCTGCATGGAGGGGGAGGAGGAGGATAAGTGGGCATTCAGCAGCTGCATGGAGGGGGAAAAGGAGAAGCGGGCATTCAGCAGCTGCATGGAGGGGGAAGAGGAGAAGTCGGCATTCAGCAGCTGCATGGAGGGGGAGGAGGAGGAGAAGTGGGCATTCAGCAGCTGCATGGAGGGGGGGAAAAGTGGGCATTCAGCAGCTGCATGGAGGGGGAAGAAGCAGGCATTCAGCAGCTGCATGGAGGGGGAGGAGGAGGAGGAGAAGTGGGTATTCAGCAGCTGCATGGAGGGGGAGGAGGAGGAGAAGTGGGCATTCAGCAGCTGCATGGAGGGGGAGGAGGAGGAGAAGTGGGCATTTAGCAGCTGCATGGAGGTGGAGGAGGAGGAGAAGTGGGCATTCAGCAGCTGCATGAAAGTGGAAGGAGGAGAAGCGGGCATTCAGCAGCTGCATGGAAGGGGAGGAGGAGAAGCGGGCATTCAGCAGCTGCATGAAAGTGGAAGGAGGAGAAGCGGGCATTCAGCAGCTGCATGGAAGGGGAGGAGAAGAAGCGGGCATTCAGCAGCTGCATGGAAGGGGAAGGAGGAGAAGCGAGCATTCAGCAGCTGCATGGAAGGGGAGGAGGAGAAGCGGGCATTCAGCAGCTGCATGAAAGTGGAAGGAGGAGAAGCGGGCATTCAGCAGCTGCATGGAGGGGGGAGAAGCGGGCATTCAGCAGCTGCATGGAGGGGGAGGAGGAGAAGCAGGCATTCAGCAGCTGCATGGAGGGGGAGGAGGAGGAGGAGGAGCGGGCATTCAGCAGCTGCATTGAGCGATCGGTTCCTCTACTTGCCGTTGTCCCTGCCCTCCCATCCTGGTGTATAAATGGGGGGGGCTGGCCGGAAGGGCACCCCTGGAGCATGGGGCCGGGTCGCAGTCATGAGCTCTGTACATACTACCTGCCCTCTTTTTGTTAATTTACTAAAACTGGAGAGTGCAAAGTTTGGTGCAGCTCTGCACGGTAGCCAATCAGCTTCCAGGTTTTGTTGCCAATGCTTTATATGAACAAGCTGAAGTTAAAAGGGGATTGGCTGCACCAGATTTTGCACTCTCCGGTTTTAGTAAATCGACCCCCATTGTGTCCAATTATATTTCTGCAGTTATGTGAAACAAATTACAAAGTATCAATTCATAGCAGTGCAGTGAAATGGTTAAAGTACCCCCTCCACCCCCCCCCCCCCCGTGTTGCCCTGTCCCCTATAAGAAGAATGGAATTACAAAGGAGGCCTCCAGTCTAAGTTCATAGTAGGTGAGGTAAGTCAGAAGGGAGCCGATCGGAAGGAGCCCAGCTGTCCCCGTCCATCTTCTCCAGCCTCTGGATTAGTGGTTGGGGGGGGGGGGGGGACCGGGTGACATTCCTGGGAGTCGTACGTCACATCGCCACTCATTCCCAATTCATCATATTTAATGAGAACTCCTCATATCTGCATGGGGGGGGGGGGGGGTTGAACCATTTTTAAGGAAGTAGACTGATGTAAGGGGAACTCTGATGTAAATGGGGACCCTGATATATGGAAGAATTCTGATGAGGGCACTGATGTAAAGGGGGGACTCTGAAGGGGAACGCAATGTAAAGGGGAACTCTGATGTAAAGGGGGGACTCTGAAGGGGAACGCAATGTAAAGGGGAACTCTGATGTAAATGGGGACTTTGATGGGGACCATTTTGTATGGAAGAATTCTGATGGGCACACTGATGTAAAAGGGGGACTCTGAAGGGGAAAGTAATGTAAAGGGGGACTCTTATGGGGACCCTGATGTAAGGATGGACTCTGATGGGAACACTGATATGTGGGAGCTCTGATTGGGACACTGATGTATGGAAGAACTCTGGTGTAAAGGGGGACTCTAATGGGGAACCTGATGTAAGGAGGGACTCTGATGTAAGGGGGTAATGTGATAGGGACCCTGATGTATGAAGGAACTCAAATGGGGGCGCTGATGTAAGGAGGGATACTGATGTAAAGGGGGACTCTAATGGAGACACTGATGTAAGGAGGGATACTGATGTAAAGGGGGACTCTAATGGAGACACTGATGTAAGGAGGGACTCTGATGGGAACACTGATGCATGGAAAAACTCTGATGTAAAGGGGGGACTCGATAGGGAAAGTGATGTAAAGGGGGTACTCTGATGGGGACACTGATGTATGGAAGAACTCTGTTGTAAAGGGGGACTCTGTTGGGAAAAGTGATGTAAAAGGGTACTCTAATGGTGACCTTGATGTAAGGAGGGATACTGATGTAAAGGGGGGACTCTGATGGGGAAAGTGATGTAAAGGAGGACTTTGATGGGAACTCTAATTGAGACACTGATGTAAAGGGGGACTCTGATGGGGACTCTGATGTAAGTGGGAACTCTGATGGGGAAAGTGATGTAAAGGGGGACTCTGGTGGGAACTCTGATGGAGATACTGATGTAGGGGGGACTCTGATGGGGGAACTGATGCAGGGGGGACTCTGATGGGGGAACTGATGCAGGGGGGACTCTGATGGGGACACTGATGTAGGGGGGACTCTGATGGAGACAGTGATGCAGGGGGGACTCTGATGGGGGTACTGATGCAGGGGGGACTCTGATGGGGGCACTGATGTAGGGGGAACTCTGATGGAGATACTGATGTAGGGGGCACTCTGATGGGGGGACTGATGCAGGGGGACTCTGATGGGGGCACTGATGTAGGGGGAACTCTGATGGAGATACTGATGTAGGGGGCACTCTGATGGGGGACTGATGCAGGGGGACTCTGATGGGGGCACTGATGTAGGGGGAACTCTGATGGAGATACTGATGTAGGGGGCACTCTGATGGGGGGACTGATGCAGGGGGGACTCTGATGGGGGCACTGATGCAGGGGGGACTCTGATGCAGACAGTGATGCAGGGGGGACTCTGATGGAGACAGTGATGCAGGGGGGACTCTGATGGGGGTACTGATGCAGGGGGGACTCTGATGGAGACACTGATGTATGGGGGACTCTGATGGGGGCACTGATGCAGGGGGACTCTGATGGAGACAGTGATGCAGGGGGGACTCTGATGGAGACACTGATGTATGGGGGACTCTGATGGGGGCACTGATGCAGGGGGACTCTGATGGAGACACTGATGTATGGGGGACTCTGATGGGGGCACTGATGCAGGGGGACTCTGATGGAGACAGTGATGCAGGGGGGACTCTGATGGGGGTACTGATGCAGGGGGGACTCTGATGGGGGTACTGATGTAGGGGGGACTCTGATGGGGGTACTGATGTAGGGGGGACTCTGATGGGGGCACTGATGTAGGGGGGACTCTGATTTGACATAAGGGGGGGATAAAGTTTTGTCTTTATTGTTCTGATAATCGGTGTTATAAATGAATACAATGTAACAAATGATAAACATTTCACTTCTTTTGTGAATTGAAAAGTTTGGAGCCCCCCCCCCCTCCCCCGGTGTCCCTCTGTAATGGGCTGTTGCGGCGGCGCCCTCTGCAGGCGGATGAGGGAGGTGTCCTCGGTCTCCTCTATCTGGAGGATCGGCTCTCCTCTGCCCACCAGCGATATTTATTGTGATTTGCATATTTCCATTCCAGATAAAATCCCGATCGGTATTTATTTCCACCCAGAAATGAGCCGGGATTCTGATAAATGGTGTGGATGATGATAATCCCCGGAGTCCTTCTGTGGGGGAGGGGAACGTCCTTGGAGAGGCGCAGCGCTCGATCGGATTTAGTCATTTGGGTGTCCGATGATAACGGTCTCATTATCCCTCCAGAACTCTCTCTGTAATGTACTCTCTCTGGGATTGATATCTGGTCTCTCTGGGGGGGGGGGGGATGCCCACTGACCTCCAGAGATCTAGGGGGCAGGTCGAGGCCCGGCATTACATTCCCAGCAAAGGAGATTGCGCTGGCCTCTGTGCCCATCATATGCAGCCTCTGTGCCCATCATATGCAGCCTCTGTGCCCATCATATGCAGCCTCTGTGCCCATCATATGTAGCCTCTGTGCCCATCATATGTAGCCTCTGTGCCCATCATATGTAGCCTCTGTGCCCATCATATGCAGCCTCTGTGCCCATCATATGTAGCCTCTGTGCCCATCATATGTAGCCTCTGTGCCCATCATATGTAGCCTCTGTGCCCATCATATGCAGCCTCTGTGCCCATCATATGCAGCCTCTGTGCCCATCATATGCAGCCTCTGTGCCCATCATATGTAGCCTCTGTGCCCATCATATGTAGCCTCGGTGCCCATCATATGTAGCCTCTGTGCCCATCATATGTAGCCTCTGTGCCCATCATAGGCAGCCTCTGTGCCCATCATATGACGCCTCTGTGCCCATCATATGCAGCCTCTGTGCCCATCATATGTAGCCTCTGTGCCCATCATATGTAGCCTCTGTGCCCATCATATGTAGCCTCTGTGCCCATCATATGTAGCCTCTGTGCCCATCATAGGCAGCCTCTGTGCCCATCATATGACGCCTCTGTGCCCATCATATGCATCCTTTGTGCCCATCATATGCAGCCTCTGTGCCCATCATATGCAGCCTTTGTGATCATCATATGTAGCCTCTGTGCCCATCATATGACGCCTCTGTGCCCATCATATGCATCCTTTGTGCCCATCATATGCAGCCTCTGTGCCCATCATATGAAGCCTCTGTGCCCATCATATGCAGCCTCTGTGCCCATCATATGCAGCCTCTGTGATCATCATATGTAGCCTCTGTGATCATCATATGCAGCCTCTGTGCCCATCATATGCAGCCTCTGTGATCATCATATGCAGCCTCTGTGCCCATCATATGTAGCCTCTGTGCCCATCATATGCAGCCTCTGTGCCCATCATATGCAGCCTCTGTGCCCATCATATGCAGCCTCTGTGATCATCATATGCAGCCTCTGTGCCCATCATATGTAGCCTCTGTGCCCATCATATGCAGCCTCTGTGCCCATCATATGCAGCCTCTGTGCCCATCATATGCAGCCTCTGTGATCATCATATGCAGCCTCTGTGATCATCATATGCAGCCTCTGTGATCATCATATGTAGCCTCTGTACCCATCATATGCAGCCTCTGTGATGATCATATGTAGCCTCTGTGCCCATCATATGCAGCCTCTGTGATCATCATATGCAGCCTCTGTGATCATCATATGTAGCCTCTGTGCCCATCATATGCAGCCTCTGTGATCATCATATGCAGCCTCTGTGCCCATCATATGCAGCCTCTGTGCCCATCATATGCAGCCTCTGTGATCATCATATGTAGCCTCTGTGCCCATCATATGCAGCCTCTGTGCCCATCATATGCAGCCTCTGTGCTCGTCATATGCAGCCTCTGTGCCCATCATATGCAGCCTCTGTGCCCATCATATGCAGGAAGGGGACCACCCGGGCCTGTAAGGAGCCCTGGGGACCATTGGGCCCCTTTACAGGTGTAATGCAAAAAATATAAAAATAATATAAATAAATAAATAAAAACAGGAGGGGGGCCAGCCGGGTTAGTAAGGGGCCCTGGGGACCATTGGGCCCCTTACAGGTGTAATGCAAAAAAATAATAATAATAAAACATTTTTAAAAAAATACGGGAGGAGGGGGGCCAGCCGGGCCTGTAAAGGGGTCCTGGGGACCATTGGGCCCCTTACAGGTGTAATGCAAAAAAAAAATTTAATAAAAAAAAACAGGAGGTGGGCCAGCTGGGCCTGTAAGGGTCCCTGGGCACCATTGGGCCCCTTACAGGTGTAATGCAAAAAATAAAAAGAGTAATACAAATAAATAAAAAACAGGAACGGGGGCCAGCCGGGCCTGCAAGGGGCCCTGAGGGCCATTGGGCCCCTAGGTGTAATGCAAAAAAATATATATAAAAATAATAAAAATAAATCAATAAAAAACAGGAGGGGGGCCAGCCGGGCCTGTAAGGGGCCCTGGGAACCATCGGGCCCCTTACAGGTGTTATGAAAAAATAAAAATTTTGGAAATTGTGTTTATTGACTCCTCTTTGGCTCCTCTTTTATTCGAAAAATTTCGCCTTTTTTGTTGCCGTTAAAAGTTCGCTCGCTACTTTTTCCTTCCGGCGGATTGAATTTCGGCGGCTGACCGTTCCGATTCCCGACACTTATCACTACGTTGGCTGCCAGTTAAAAGTTTCCAGCTGAGTGTGTAAGTGATTTTTTTTTATTATTAAATGTTTTTTTTAATTTAATTTTTTTTTTTTTTTTTTTTTACCGTGGACCCTGCGGAACGTGGAGCCGCGAAGGGCCCTGTGACATGGAATATGTCCCCAAGCCGCACACGTCTCCGGTGTAAGGCAGGTTCAGTCCTGTAACCCGAGACGCTGTAACAGACTGCGATTTTCCGTCGTTTTTTTTTCTTTTCATGGCGGAAGAGCTGATCTTGCCTTGATTAAATGTTTTGGAAGTCGGGGACGGATTGGGCAGGGAGAATCGATTCTCCAGGCTCCTTCTTTTTTTTTGCCCGGCTGGCATGCAGAAAATAAAACCTTTTAGAAATGTCAGTTTTATGGTACGGAATCTGCAGCCACCAGAGCGCCGCGCGAAAAACGCCTGGCAGAGAGCGGAGATCTCATTAAAGGACGATCAAAGGACGGAGAGGCGAGAGGCGCCTCCAGAAATCACTCAATCCGCAACGTTTTCTTCTGGCGTTTTTATCGCAGAGGAGGGGTAGGTGCTAAAAAAAAAAAAAAAAAAAAAATCATGACGTTGTGTACCTACCTCTGAGAGAACGTACGCTACTCCTCCATAAATGATGTATCTCTGCGGATAAAAAGAACCTTCGGCCTATCCCTTTTTTTGGAGGAGAACTGACCAATCGGAAGACCCCACCCTTGGAATTATTGTCAAAATATATTCCTACTCTTTTCTTTAAGAAAAAGTTTAGGTACATTTTTTTTTCTTTTTTTTTAATGATTTTTTAATGGTGATTTTTTTATTTTTTCTGCTTTAAATTAATACAATTTAAAGTAGAAAAAAGATTAAATTCACAATTTAAAAATCACATAAAAAAATAATAATTTATTCCTAAATTTTTGTTTATAGAAATTCTTTCTTTTTATTTTTTCGTTATATAAAAACATTATACAATCATATAAAATACGGATTCATAGTACACAACACCACAGTTATTTATTTTATATATATATATATATATATATATATATATGTATGTATGTGTATGTTTTTTCTTTTATTTATTTTTTCTAATCTTAGTCCTAATTAATATACTACTACTTTCTTTAACAAAAATAGTACTACTTTCTTTAACAAAAATTAGGAAGAATTTATTTTTATTTATTTTATG
>JAJQKJ010002389.1:30000-57500 GCA_029574335.1 Rana kukunoris
TTCACGTGATCGTTGCATGAACATGTACACTCTGTGTTCTTGGAATGGATATGGAGTTTGAAGATTGGCCTGTCCGGGGCAGCATTGGTGACTCCAACACCATCCATCAACGAATGATGATTGGCTGGTCCCCCTTATGACATCATCAATGATACCTTAACCACTTTCTGCCTTTTAGGACGTACCTGTATGTCCCGGGATTGTCGTGGTCATACTGGGGTGCTGCCCCCTAATCCACATACAGGGTGCTGCCCCCTATTCAATTCGCGTGGCCCCTAATCTACATCCAGGTTGCCGCCCCGAAATCCATTTGCCCAGCCCCTAATCTACATACAGGGTGCCCCCCCTAATGCTGCCCCTAATCCATTCGCCCATCCCATAATCTCCATTCAGGGTGCCTCCCCTAATCCATTTGTCCGGCCCATAATCTCCTTTCAGGGTGCCTCCCCCTAATCCTATCGTCCGGCACAGGGTGCCTCCCCCTATTCAATTTTCCAGGCCCCTAATCTACATGCAGGTTGCCGCCCCCTAATCTATTCACCCAGCCCCTAATCTACATACAGCTTGCCGCCCCTTAATCCATTCGTCCGTCCCCTAGTCTACATACAGGGTGCCTCCCCTAATCCATTCGTCCGTCCCCTAAACTACATACAGGGTGCTGCCCCCTATTCAATTCACCCGGCCCCTAATCTACATACAGGGTGCCGCCCCCTAATCCATTTGTCCGACCCCCTAGTTTACATACAGGGTGCCTCCCCTAATTCATTTGTTCGTCCCCTAATCTACATACAGGGTGCTGCCCCCTATTCAATTCACCCGGCCCCTAATCTACATACAGGGTGCCGCCCCCTAATCCATTTGTCCGACCCCCTAGTTTACATACAGGGTGCCTCCCCTAATTCATTTGTTCGTCCCCTAATCTACATACAGGGTGCTGCCCCCTATTCAATTCACCCGGCCCCTAATCTACATACAGGGTTCTGCCCCCTAATCTATTCGCCCAGACCCTAATCTTTATACAGGGTGCCTCCCCCTAATCCATTCATCTGACCCCTAATCTACATACAGGATCCCGCCCCCTAATCAATTCGTCCGACCCCTAATCTACATACAGGGTGCCGCCCCCCTAATCCATTCGCCCCGGCACCTAATCTACATACAGGGTGCCTCCCCCTAATCCATTCGCCCCGGCACCTAATCTACATACAGGGTGCCTCCCCCTAATCCATTCGCCCCGGAAGCTAATCTACATACAGGGTGCCGCCCCCCTAATCCATTCGCCCGGCCCCTAATCTACATGCAGGGTGCCGCCCCCTAATCTATTCATCCGACACCCCAGTCTACATACAGGGTGCCTCCCCCTAATCAATTCGTCCGGCCCCTAATCTACATACAGGACATCGGGCGCATGGATTCCAATTTTTTTTTCTTCAAAGCACATGATTAGAGCCTGAGGTTCTAATTAGCTTCAAAAAGGGGTGGGCACTGTGCCCTGAGCCCACCCTGTTGTGTGACATTAGCGAATGAATATTTGCCAATGTCTTCCTGTTTATCCTCCCGGCCACTAGGCTGCAATTTAAAGGGGACGTACAATTTGCCCGGCTCCTAATCTACATACAGGGTGCCTCCCCCTAATCCATTCGCCCAGCACCTAATCTACATGCAGGGTGCCGCCCCCTAATCTATTCATCCGACACCCCAATCTACATACAGGGTGCCGCCCCCCTAATCCATTCACCTGGCCCCTAATCTACATGCAGGGTGCCGCCCCCTAATCTATTCATCCGACACCCCAATCTACATACAGGGTGCCTCCCCCTAATCCATTCGCCCAGCCCCTAATCTACATAAAGGGTGCCGCCCCTGTTTAATTTGCCCGCCTAATCTACATACAGGGTGCCACCCCCTAATCCATTCGCCCGGCCCCTAATCTACATACAGGGTGTAGCCCCTTTATCAATTCATCTGGCCCCTAATCTACATACAGGGTGCCGCCCCCTAATCTATTCGCCCAGCCCCTAATCTACATACAGGGTGCCGCCCCCTAATCTATTCGCCCAGCCCCTAATCTACATACAGGGTGCCGCCCCCTAATCTATTCGCCCAGCTCCTAATCTACATACAGGGTGCCGCCCCCTAATTTATTCGCCCAGCCCCTAATCTACATACAGGGCACCGGACACATGGATTCCAATGTTTTTTTTTTTTTTTTCGAAGCACATGATTAGAGCCTGAGGTTCTAATTGGCTTCAAAAAGGGGTGGGCTCGGGGCGCAGAGCACTGTGCCCTGAGCCCACCCTGTTGTGTGACAATAGCGAATGAATATCTCTCCATCATCTTGTATATTATTTTCCGAAACAATTGTGTATTCTACTGTGTTTTTGTGCTTTAAAATTAATTGAATTAAAAGAAATTGCGTTTGAAAAATCGCTGCGCGAATATCGCGTGACATTAAAAAAAAAAATTGCAACAAGGAATCTTTTTATTTCTCCCGGGTCTTCGCTTTCAGAAAACATTTCGCGTTGTCGCGATTTTCTAAAGAATTATCTAATAAAAATATGCAGATTTCTACTTTTGTACGCGAGAAGTGTCAGGATTGGCCGCCGCCGCCGCCGCCTTGCTTTTCTTAGCGATTGCGGGAGAACGTTAACCCCTCGCGTCCCGGGGTGATGTGAGATTTTGCGGTAAAAGAAGTGAATTGCGCAGTAGGAAGGTTTTACGTCGACTTAAAATGCAGAAATGAAATGATTTGGTTTTGTTACTTTGTTGCCAATCTACAAATAATTCCTCCCCCTTTCTTTTTTTTTTTTTACTGCGTTGGATTGGACGATTCTTTTTACTTTTTTTATTTTCATATTTTTCTGTTTAAATACAAAAAATCTGTTTCCAAATTCACCGAATAACCTCGTTATCTTCCCCGCTGGAGCTCTGCATGCCATTAGTGTTCCTTCCAGATTATAGACGAATTTCCGCCCCCCCCCCCTCCCCCCCCACATGTGCTTTTATATTGGCGGCATAATGAAGAACATAAATGTCCCGGAAATATCGCTGGTTTATTATTTTTTTTAACCTTAAACAATTGTTTACCGTAAAGTGACTGTTTTATAAAATGTTTCATATGTTTAACTTTTTTGGGGTTATTATTAAAAGAAGTCACAAAAGTCGACGTGTCACTTCAAGTCAATGAAAGCTTTATTAGTCGTGGAAACATTCTGGGATTGGCGCCGCTCGTTTAAAGGAGAAACTTTACTTTACAAAAGTTACCGGCGATTTCATGAGTTTTTACCTCCATCGATGAGCCTTCCCTCCCCACCTCCATCGATGAGCCTTCCCTCCCCACCTCCATCAATGAGCCTTCCCCTCCCCACCTCCATCAATGAGCCTTCCCCTCCCCACCTCCATCAATGAGCCTTCCCCTCCCCACCTCCATCAATGAGCCTTTCCTCCCCACCTCCATCAATGAGCCTTCCCTCCCCACCTCCATCAATGAGCCTTCCCTCCCCACCTCCATCAATGAGCCTTCCCTCCCCACCTCCATCAATGAGCCTTCCCTCCCCCCACCTCCATCAATGAGCCTTCCCCTCCCCACCTCCATCAATGAGCCTTCCCTCCCCCACCTCCATCAATGAGCCTTCCCTCCCCACCTCCATCAATGAGCCTTCTCTCCCCCACCTCCATCAATGAGCCTTCCCTCCCCACTTCCATTAATGAACCTTCCCTCCCCACTTCCATTAATGAGCCTTCCCTCCCCACCTCCATTAATGAGACTTCCCTCCCCACCTCCATCAATGAGCCTTCCCTCCCCCACACCTCCATCAATGATCCTTCCCTCCCCACCTCCATCAATGAGCCTTCCCTCCCCCACCTCCATCAATGAGCCTTCCCTCCCCACTTCCATTAATGAACCTTCCCTCCCCACTTCCATTAATGAGCCTTCCCTCCCCACCTCCATTAATGAGACTTCCCTCCCCACCTCCATCAATGAGCCTTCCCTCCCCCACACCTCCATCAATGATCCTTCCCTCCCCACCTCCATCAATGAGCCTTCCCTCCCTACCTCCATCAATGAGCCTTCCCTCCCCACCCCCATCAATGAGCCTTCCCTCCTTCACCTCCATCAATGAGCCTTCCCTCCCCACCTCCTTCAATGAGCCTTCCCTTCCCACCTCCATCAATGAGCCTTCCCTCCCCACCTCCATCAATGAGCCTTCCCTCCCCACCTCCATCAATGAACATTCCCTCCCCACCTCAAACTCAGTGAAGTCAAGGGTAGCTCTGGTAACACAGGTGAACAGCTGGAGGGATCCCAAGCCTGAGGATAAAGGGAAATTCCAACAGCAATCATCTCGGTGAAGTCCGGGGTAACTCTGGTAACACAGGTGAACAGCTGGAAAAATCCCAGGCCTGAGGACAAAGGACCATTCCAGCAGCATTCATCTCCGTGAAGACCAGCATAGCTCTGGTAACACAGGTGAACAGCTGGAGGGATCCCAAGCCTGAGGATAAAAGGGAAATTCCAACAGCATTCATCTCAGTGAAGACCGAGGTTACTTTTTACACCATTCCACCAGAATTCACCTCATTGAGGTCCAGGGTAGCTCTGGTAACACAGGTGAACAGCTGGAGGGATCCCAGGCCTGAGGACAAAGGACCATTCCAACAGCATTCATCTTGGTGAAGTCTGGGGTAGCTCTGGTAACACAGGTGAACAGCTGGAGGGATCCCAGACCTGAGGACAAAGGACCATTCCAGCAGCATTCATCTCGGTGAAGTCCAGGTCAGCTCTGGTAACACAGATGAACAGCTGGAGGGATCCCAGGCCTGAGGACAAAGCACCATTCCACCAGCATTCACCTTGGTGAAGTCCGGGGTTGCTCTGGTAACACAGGTGAACAGCTGGAGGGATCCCAGGCCTGAGGACAAAGGACCATTCCACCAGCATTCATCTCGGTGAAGTCCGGGGTTGCTCTGGTAACACAGGTGAACAGCTGGAGGGATCCCAGGCCTGAGGACAAAGGACCATTCCACCAGCATTCATCTCGGTGAAGTCCGGGGTTGCTCTGGTAACACAGGTGAACAGCTGGAGGGATCCCAGGCCTGAGGACAAAGGACCATTCCACCAGCATTCACCTCAGTGAAGTCCAGGTCAGCTCTGGTAACACAGGTGAACAGCTGGAGGGATCCCAGGCCTGAGGACAAAGGACCATTCCACCAGCATTCACCTCAGTGAAGTCCGGGGTTGCTCTGGTAACACAGGTGAACAGCTGGAGGGATCCCAGGCCTGAGGACAAAGGACCATTCCACCAGCATTCACCTCGGTGAAGTCCGGGGTTGCTCTGGTAACACAGGTGAACAGCTGGAGGGATCCCAGGCCTGAGGACAAAGGACCATTCCACCAGCATTCACCTCGGTGAAGTCCGGGGTTGCTCTGGTAACACAGGTGAACAGCTGGAGGGATCCTAGGCCTGAGGACAAAGCACCATTCCAGCAGCATTCACCTCAATGAAGTCCGGGGTTGCTCTGGTAACACAGGTGAACAGCTGGAGGGATCCCAGGCCTGAGGACAAAGGACCATTCCACCAGCATTCATCTTGGTGAAGTCCGGGGTTGCTCTGGTAACACAGGTGAACAGCTGGGATTTTGTTAAAAAAGAAAATGACAATTTGTTACATTGTAACAAAGATCGGGAAATAGATTCAGGGAAAGTTACTTCAATGATCTTCTGTATATCGGAGTGTCCCGGGGGGGGGGCGCATACTGCTGTCCGCAGAAATTCCCGCACACAATGCGCCCGTGAAGACGTCTCTGGATATTATTTTCAACGACGCCCGTATGCAGGCCGCCATCACTGATCACCTTTTAAAAAAAAATGCCGGCCGCCTGGCTGTTTTTCAGATTCAGCCGCTGACTTAGAAAACAAGTGACGTTGGACTAACATCCAAACCTCTGATCCCCAGACCCGTCCCCCGATTTTCAGTGACGCGCAGTATTTCTCTACGGAGGCGTGACAGCCAGGCAACCGGCATTTCCAGATATTCAGAAATTGTTGGCAGCGATGGGGGTCGGCCGCGGCTTTGGAAATCATTGTGAGTGAGGAGATGGGAGCCGGTCTCAGGGGAAGTGACCCTCCATCGCAGCCCCAGCTGTCCCGTACGGGGGGGGGCAGGGGGATATTGATGGCGGACAGATGCGGCGCTCATCCCTCCAGGCGATGACATCATCGGACACTTGTTTGGCAGAGCGCGGCGTCTTTAGGGGGATTTTTTTTTAGGATCTTATAATTTATTCCCCTGAAATTCCCCCGGGGGGCTCCGGGCTGCTGGAGAGCGATCGTTCCTCCGATCACCTGTTCATCCGCTCAGCGCTCCCCCGGAGTCCCCCCGCCGCCGTCCAGACAGCCCTCCCCCCAGTGTAAGGACCGACTGCGCCCCCAACACGGGGAGATGGTTCTATTACATAGATATGAGAGACGGGCAGGGAAGAGACTCCAGATCAGACATCACAACGTTCTTCATCGGAGTCCCCTTTTACATGAGAGTCCCCACCAGAGCCCCCCTTATGAGAGTCCCCACCAGAGCCCCCCTTATGAGAGTCCTCACCAGAGCCCCCCTTATGAGAGTCCTCACCAGAGCCCCCCTTATGAGAGTCCCCACCAGAGCCCCCCTTATGAGAGTCCCCACCAGAGCCCCCCTTATGAGAGTCCCCACCAGAGCCCCCCTTATGAGAGTCCCCACCAGAGCCCCCCTTATGAGAGTCCCCACCAGAGCCCCCCTTATGAGAGTCCCCACCAGAGCCCCCCTTATGAGAGTCCCCACCAGAGCCCCCCTTATGAGAGTCCCCACCAGAGCCCCCCTTATGAGAGTCCCCACCAGAGCCCCCCTTATGAGAGTCCCCACCAGAGCCCCCCTTATGAGAGTCCCCACCAGAGCCCCCCTTATGAGAGTCCCCACCAGAGCCCCCCTTATGAGAGTCCCCACCAGAGCCCCCCTTATGAGAGTCCCCACCAGAGCCCCCCTTATGAGAGTCCCCACCAGAGCCCCCCTTATGAGAGTCCCCACCAGAGCCCCCCTTATGAGAGTCCCCACCAGAGCCCCCCTTATGAGAGTCCCCACCAGAGCCCCCCTTATGAGAGTCCCCACCAGAGCCCCCCTTATGAGAGTCCCCACCAGAGCCCCCCTTATGAGAGTCCCCACCAGAGCTCCCCTTCCACATGAGTCCCCACCAGAGCCCCCCTTCCACATGAGTCCCCACCAGAGCCCCCCTTCCACATGAGTCCCCACCAGAGCCCCCCTTCCACATGAGTCCCCACCAGAGCCCCCACCACATGAGTCCCCATCAGAGCCCCCCTTCCACATGAGTCCCCACCAGAGCCCCCTTTACATGAGGGTCCCCCTTTACTTGAGTCCCCATCAGAGCCCCCCTTATGAGAGTCCCCCACCAGAGCCCCCCTTCCACATGAGTCCCCTTTAGAGCCCCCACCACATGAGTCCCCATCAGAGCCCCCCTTCCACATGAGTCCCCACCAGAGCCCCCTTTACATGAGGGTCCCCACCAGAGTCCCCCTTTACATGAGGGTCCCCACCAGAGTCCCCCTTTACATGAGGGTCCCCACCAGAGTCCCCCTTTACATGAGGGTCCCCACCAGAGTCCCCCTTTACTTGAGTCCCCATCAGAGCCCCCCTTATATGAGAGTCGCCACCAGAGCCCCCCTTATATGAGAGTCACCACCAGAGCCCCCCTTATGAGAGTCGCCACCAGAGCCCCCCTTATATGAGAGTCCCCATCAGAGCCCCCCTTATATGAGAGTCACCACCAGAGCCCCCCTCCCACATGAGAGTCCCTATCAGAGCCCTCCTCCCACATGAGATTCCCCATCAGAGCCCCCCTCCCTTACTAGAGTCCCCATCAGAGCCCCCTTACACGAGAGTCCCCATCAGAGACTTCCTTTACACAAGTCCCCATCAGAGCCCCCCTTACATGAGAGCCACCGTCGGTGTCCCTCCTTACATGAGAGTCCCAATTAGAGTCTCTGTTAGAGTCCCCTTTCGCATCAGAGGGTTGGATAAAATCTTGGCCTATGGGTCGTAGTTTGGGGACCTCTGCACCCCCGGGTGGCTGGTAAATGTACCCATGCAGTGGGATCCCCCGGGGGGAGGGGCGTTAAGCTGGTTCTCTCCTATGCTGTCTGACGCTCCAGGTTGTGGTGGTCTGTGCCATCTTCCTGTACAATGCAGGACTGCTGGGCACAATGACGTCAGAGAGCGCCAATGGCCGGGAAATGAAGTGAAGAGACTTGGGGGGGGGGGGTAATTGGATAGAAAGGCGGAATAATGTCGGCCTTCTGTCACCTCCCGGGAATTAAGTCTTCCTTCACTGGTTTTATTACTGTTTTACCCTGAAGATGGAGGGTAAACTGTGCCTGCGCGTTATACGCCAATATTTTTATTTATTTTTTTCGCCCCGGTGCCACCCATTGGGGGGGGGGTGTCAGGCCGGCTGCCCCGCCTCTCCTGGCCCTGGGACAGCGCTGCCAGCATACTTTAAAGTTAAGAAACCATTCCTGCCAGTTCTTTCTCATCCTTTCTCCGTGTCTGGGGCAGGGGTTCCAGGGCAGGGGTTCTGTGTCTGGGGCAGGGGTTCTGTGTCTGGGGCAGGGGTTCCGTGTCTGGGGCAGGGGTTCCGTGTCTGGGGCAGGGGTTCCGTGTCTGGGGCAGGGGTTTTGTGTCTGGGGCAGGGGTTCCGTGTCTGGGGCAGGGGTTCTGTGTCTGGGGCAGGGGTTCCAGGGCAGGGGTTCCGTGTCTGGGGCAGGGGTTCAGTGTCTGGGGCAGGGGTTCCGTGTCTGGGGCATTTCCGTGTCTGGGGCAGGGGTTCTGTGTCTGGGGCAGGGGTTCTGTGTCTGGGGCAGGGGTTCTGTGTCTGGGGCAGGGGTTCCGTGTCTGGGGCATTTCCGTGTCTGGGCCAGGGTTTCTGTGTCTGGGGCATTTCCGTGACTGGAGCAGGGGTTTCATGTCTGGGGCAGGGGTTCCGGTGCAGGGGTTTCATGTCTGGGGCAGGGGTTCCGGTGCAGGGGTTTCATGTCTGGGGCAGGGTTTTCATGTCTGGGGCAGCGGTTTCGTGTCTGGGGTATTTCCATGTTTGGGGCAGGGCTTTCGTGTCTGGGGCAGGGGTTCCGGGGCAGGTGTTTAATGTCCGGGGCAGGTGTTAAGTGTCTGGGAGATTTCCATGTCTGGGACAGGGGCGGACTGACAACTCATGGGGCCCCCGGGCTTACAGATGGCCACTAAGCCAGGTGGCAGTACAGAGGCAGGGCAGCTAAAATCTCTGGATTTTCACATCATGTCGGTTTTGGACATATCAGGGACAGATGCAAAAAAAAAAAACACAGATTTTTACATACTGTCCCTGGTTTTAATGAGCCTGGCAACCCTGATGGGGCCCCCTAGTGGCATGGGGCCCTCGGGCAGTGCCCGAGTTCCTCAATGGTCAGTCCGCCCCTGGGCAGGGGTTTTGTGTCTGGGGCAGGGGTTCCATGTTTGGGGCAGGGGTTCCGTGTCTGGGGCATTTCCTTTTTTGAAGCAGGGGATCCATGTTTGGGGCAGGGGTTCCAGGGAAGGGGTTCTGTGTCTGGGGCATTTCCTTGTTTAAAGCAGGGGTTCCGTGTTTGGGGCAGGGGTTCCAGGGAAGGGGTTCAGTGTCTGGGGAAGGGGTTCAGTGTCTGGGGCAGGGGTTCAGTGTCTGGGGAAAGGGGCTCCGTGTCTGGGGCATTTCCTTGTTTGAAGCAGGGGATCCGTGTTTGGGGCAGGGGTTCCAGGGAAGGGGTTCAGTGTCTGGGGAAGGGGTTCAGTGTCTGGGGCAGGGGTTCAGTGTCTGGGGAAAGGGGTTCAGTGTCTGGGGCATTTCCGTGTCTGAGGCAGGGGTTCAGTGTCTGGGGCATTTCCATGTTTGGGGCAGGGGTTCCGTGTCTGGGGCATTTCCATGTTTGGGGCAGGGGCTCCGTGTCTGGGGCATTTCCTTGTTTGAAGCAGGGGATCCGTGTTTGGGGCAGGGGTTCCAGGGAAGGGGTTCAGTGTCTGGGGAAGGGGTTCAGTGTCTGGGGCAGGGGTTCAGTGTCTGGGGAAAGGGGTTCAGTGTCTGGGGCATTTCCTTGTTTAAAGCAGGGGTTGTGTTTTTTGGGGCAGGGGTTCCAGGGAAGGGGTTCAGTGTCTGGGGCAGGGGTTCATTGTCTGGGGAAAGGGGTTCAGTGTCTGGGGCATTTCCGTGTCTGAGGCAGGGGTTCAGTGTCTGGGGCATTTCCATGTTTGGGGCAGGGGTTCCGTGTCTGGGGCAGGGGTTCCGTGTCTGGGGCATTTCCTTGTTTGAAGCAGGGGATCCGTGTTTGGGGCAGGGGTTCCAGGGAAGGGGTTCTGTGTCTGGGGCATTTCTTTGTTTAAAGCAGGGGTTCCTTGTTTGGGGCAGGGGTTCCAGGGAAGGGGTTCAGGGTCTGGGGAAGGGGTTCAGTGTCTGGGGCAGGGGTTCAGTGTCTGGGGAAAGGGGTTCAGTGTCTGGGGCATTTCCGTGTCTGAGGCAGGGGTTCAGTGTCTGGGGCATTTCCATGTTTGGGGCAGGGGCTCCGTGTCTGGTCACTCTGGGGCAGGGGTTCCGTGTCTGGTGCAGGGGTTTCGTGTCTGGGGCAGGGGTTCCATGTCTGGGGCAGGGGCTCCGTGTCTGGGGCATTTCCTTGTTTGAAGCAGGGGATCCGTGTTTGGGGCAGGGGTTCCAGGGAAGGGGTTCAGTGTCTGGGGCATTTCCATGTTTGGGGCAGGGGTTCCGTGTCTGGGGCAGGGGTTCTGTGTCTGGGGCATTTCCTTGTTTGAAGCAGGGGATCCGTGTTTGGGGCAGGGGTTCCAGGGAAGGGGTTCAGTGTCTGGGGCAGGGGTTCTGTGTCTGGGGCAGTGGTTCCGTGTCTGGGGCAGGGGTTCCGTGTCTGGGGCAGAGGTTCCGTGTCTGGGGCAGTGGTTCCGTGTCTGGGGCAGGGGTTCCGTGTCTGGGGCAGGGGTTCCGTGTCTGGGGCAGGGGTTCCGTGTCTGGGGCAAGGGTCCCAGGATGGGGGGCCTGTGGAAAGTTCTCTCTGGAAACTTCCCCCTTAAAGATGGGCTCCGTGTTATATGCAGATGAATACGATGTATATAATATCTATGATTTTATTTTTTATACTGACACATTATAACAACAAAATAATTGTGTATGGTTGTATATTGTGTTTTATGTCGGCTTTCGCCTGACAATGATCTGCACACAGAAGTCTATGGAGAGGGGGGGGGGGGGGGGGCTGTTTCTGCTCATAGGAAGAAGTGGTGGTTATTGTCATAGACTTTCCTTGGCATGCTGCAAAGGGCAGATGGCGCCACCTGCTGCCAAGTTACAGTATATATGGAAGTGTGCAGTTTAATGTCCTCGGAATCTTCGTTGTCCCATTAAACGGATTGTCAGCGGTGCCTAATTCATTACAAGTACTAAACGTCGATGGTGGGCCCCATCTTCTTCTCACCACAAATGGGGACAAATTCCCCACAGACCCCCCACAAAATCTTGGAGAAAAGTCTTCACAGAAGAGTGGAGGATGTTAAAGCTGTAAAGAGGGGGCAACTCCATATTGGCCATGGGGAGAGGGGGGCAACTATATATTAATGGGCATGGGCAGAGGAGCAAGACCATATTAATGGTCATGGGGAGAGGGGGCAACTCTGTATTAATGGCCATGGGGAAAGGGGGGGGACGACTATATACTAATGGGGAGAGGGGGCAACTCTGTATTAATGACCATGGGGAGAGGGGGCAACTCAATATTAATGGGGAGAGGGGACAACTCCATATTAATGACCATGGGGAGAGGGGGGGGCAACTATATATTAATGGGGAGAGGGGGAACTCCATATTTAAAGGCCATGGGGAGAGGGGACAACACCATATTATTGGCAATGGGGAGAGGGGGCAACTATATATTATGTTGAGAGGGGGAAACTCCTTATTAATGGCCATGGGGAGAGGGGGCAACTCCATATTAATGGCCAGGGGGAGAGGGGGCAACTCCATATTAATGGCCAGGGGGAGTGGGGGCAACGCCATATTATTGGCCATGGGGAGAGGGGGGGGGCAACTATATATTATGTTGAGAAGGGGCAACTCCATTATAACGGCAATCAGAAGAAGAGGTTTGGACAGCCGCACTCAAAAATGGGTAAAATTCAAAAATAGCCCTTTATTGTGGTAAAATAAATGGATGCACTACAAAGAAAGCATACAGTGGGAACAAAAAAACAACTGACGCGTTTCGCATTGAGCTTCAATGCTTAGTCATAGCTATCCATTATAACGGCCATGGGAGAGGGGGCAACTCCATATTAATGGTAGTGGGGAGAGGGGGCAACTCCATATTAACGGCCATGGGGAGAGGGGGCAACTCCATATTAACGGCCATGGGGAGAGGGGGCAACTCCATATTAACGGCCATGTAGAGAGGGGGGCAACTATATATTATGTTAAGAGGGGGCAACTATATATTATGTTGAGAGGGGGCAACTCCATATTAATGGCCATGGGGAGAGGGGGCAACTCCATATTAATTGCTATGGCAAGGGGGGGCAACTATATATTATGTTGAGAGGAGGCAACTCCATATTAATAGCCATGGGGAGAGGGGGCAACTCCACATTAATGGTCATGGGGAGAGGGGACTACGCCACATTAATGGTCATGGGGAGAGGGGGCTACGCCACATTAATGGTCATGGGAGAGGGGGCAACTCCATATTAATGGTAGTGGGGAGAGGGGGCAACTGCATATTAATGGCCATGGTGAGAGGGGGCAACTCCATATTAATGGTAGTGGGGAGAGGGGGCAACTGCATATTAATGGCCATGGGGAGAGGGGGCAACTCCATATTAATGGTAGTGGGGAGAGGGGGCAACTCCATATTAATGGCCATGGGGAGAGGGGGCAACTGCATATTAATGGCCATGGTGAGAGGGGGCAACTCCATATTAATGGTAATTGGGGAGGGGGCAACTTGGTGATGGGGAGAGGGGGCATTTCTAATAAGGGAGGGGTGCAAGGATTGCAGAATAGGAGTGAAATGCACTTCACTAGTCCTGGGGATCCGTCTGAAGAACAGATATCAGACCACTAGACAGCGGAAGCTGAAGTATTGCGTAGACTATTATTATTCTCCTCGCCGCGTTGTTTTCTGGGGGATATTTTACTAACCAGGCACATGACATGCAGATTACGACTTTACAACAAACGTTTTCCACAGCTACTTAATGGTAATCCCTCCGGGCGTGACAAGGTGCCTCCAATCTCCGCTCCAACTTTTTCTCTTCTAGTACTTTTGTAAAAAGTTTCCCCCCCCCCCGTCTTAAAAACGAAACGCAATTAAGTTCAGAGAGACAAAAGAGCAATTGTGCTCCCACTTCTCCTAATTAACAACCATATGGCGTTTAATTCACTTTGCTGAGCCCTGCGACGCGGCTGACGGAACGTTCGTGAAAATGAAGATTTCCCGAGGATGGGGGGGAAGAGGATCGATGGGGGCGGGGCCCATTAGAATATGAATTTAATGTTTTGTTTGTCTGCTGAACTCTGAAAATCATAAAGGAAAATATTGTCAGTAGAATATATGAGAGAGAGCGACCAGAAAAAGAGGGAAAGAGAGAGAGAGAGAGAGGTAGAGAAAGCGAGAGCGAGAGAGAGAAATGGAAATGAGAGAGAGAGAGGGAGAGGGAGAGGGAGATATGGGGAAATAGAGAAGAGAGAGAGCAATAGAGAGAAAAGAAGAAATAGAAAAAAAAAGGGAGAAATTGAGTGAGAGAAAAGGAAATCTATAAAAACAGGGAGAGAAAAAGAGAGAGGGAGAGGAAGAGAGAAAGGAAAATAGAGAAAAAGACAGAAAGAGAAAAAAAAAGGGAAAGAAAGAGAGAGTAATGGAGAGAGGTAGAGAGAGACAGAGAGAGAGAGAGAGAGAAATGAGAGAGAGAGAAAAAGAGAAAGAGAGAGAGGAATAGAGAAATGAGGAAATAGAGGATAAAAGAGAGAGCGATAGAGAGAAAAAGAGAGAGGGGAATAGAGAAATGGGGAAATAGAGAATAAGAGAGAGAAAAAGAGAAATAGGAAAAAAAAAAGGGAGAAATAGAGCGAGAGAAAAGGAAATCTATAAAAACAGAGAGAGGGAGAGGAAGAGAGAAAGGAAAATAGAGAAAAAGACAGAAAGAGAAAAAAAAGGGAGAGAAAGAGAGAGAAAAAATAGAGAAAAGGAGAATGAGAGAAAAAGAGAGAGCGAGAAAGAGAAATGGAGAAACAGGAGAAAAGGGGAAATAGAGAAAAAGAGAGAAAAGAGGGAGAGAGAGAAAAAAGAGGGAGAGAGAGAAAAAAGATCCAGAAAGACAGCGAGAAAAAGAGGGAGAGAGAATGAAATTGAGAGAGAGAAAGGGAAATGGAAAAAAAGAGAGACAGAGAAAAATAGAGAGCGAAAGCGAGAGAGAAATGGAGAAAGAGGATAAAAAGGAAAATAGAGAATAAGAGCGGGAGAGAAAGAGGTAGAGCGAGAAAAAGAGGAGGAGGAGGAGAAATAGGGAAAGAAAGAGAGAGAAATAGAGTATGAGAAATAGAAAGAGAGAGAAGGGGAGAAAAAAAAGGGAAAGCGAGAGAGATAGAGAGAGCAAGAGAGAGAGAGAAAGGGAGATGAGAGAGAGAGAGAGAGAGAGCGACAAAGAAAGAGGGAGAGAAAGAGAGAGGAATGGAGAAATGGGGAAATAGAGAATAAGAGAGAGAGAGAGAGAGAGAGATAGCGATAAAAAGGATAGAAAAAGAGAGAGGAATAGAAACAGAGAGAAAAAGGGAGAAATAGAGCGAGAGAAAGAGAGAAAGGAAAATAGAGAAAAGGAGAATGTGAGCGAGAAAAAGAGGGAGAAACACAGAAAAAGAGAGCGCGAGAAAGAGAAATAGAGAAACGGGAGAAAAGAGGGAGAGAGAAAAAAAGAGCGAGAAAAAGAGGGAGAGAGAATGAAATAAAGAGAGAGAGAGAAGGGGAAATTAGAGAAAAAAGAGAGACAGAGAAAAATAGAGAAAGAGAGAGAAATGGAGAAAGAGGAGAAGAGAAAAAGAGTAAGAGAGAAAAAAAAAGGGGGAGAAAGAGGGAATAAAATAGAGAGCGAGAGGTAGTGAGAGAAAAAGAGGCGACGGAGAAGGAGGGAAAGAGAGAGAGAGAAATGGAGAATGAGAAATAGAAAGAGAGAGAAAGTTAGAAATAGAGAGAGAGAAAATAAAAGAGCGAGAGGAAAATAAAGAAAAAGACAAAAAGATAAAAAAAGAGGGAGTGAAAGAGAAAAAAAGAGAATGAGAGAAAAAGAGAAAGAAACAGAGAAAATTTGAGAAAAAGAGAAATGGAGAAAAAGAGGGAGCGAAAAGAGGAGATAGAGAGAGAGAGAGCGCAAGAGAGGGAATAAAATGAAGAGAGAGAAAGGGAAATAGAGAAAAGGAGAGAGAAAAAAATAGGTGAATGGGGGGTACTCCTTCCCATTCACCTGGGGGGAAAAAAGTGTCAAGAAAAAACAAACACATTAGACAGGTTTTTGAAGTAATTTACTAGGCAGCTCCGGGTGTCTTCTTCCGACTTCTCCGCTCTCTTCTCCTGCCTTCTGCTGGGCTCCTCCGCTCTCTTCTCCTGCCTTCTGCTGGGCTCCTCCGCTATCTTCTTCCAGCTCTTTTACTAGCGGCGGCCGGTCTTCTCCCTCTTCTTCGATGTTGACACGACGCTTTCTCCCGCTGTAATGCCGGGTGTGCGGTGAGCAACGATTTATATAGGCATGGGGCGTGGTCACCAGGTGATTCCACCCTTATGTCGTCACCACCCAGAGGATGATGGGACTGTGACGTCATAAGAGGCCTATATAAATCGTTGCGCACACGGCATTACAGCGGGAGGGAGCGTTGTGTCAACATCGAAGAAGAGGGAGAAGACTGGGCCGCCGATAGTAAAAGAGCTGGAAGAAGATAGCGGAGGAGCCCGGCAGGATGCAGGAGAAGTCGGAAGAAGACCCCCCAGAGCTGCTTAGTAAATTACTTTAAAAACCTGTCTAGTGTGTGTGTTTGTTTTCTTGACACTTTGTCCCCCCAGGTGAATGGGTAGGGGAGCGATGTATCCCATACTCATTCACATAGGATGGGGGGCCAGGATCTGGGGGCCCCCTTTTTTTAAGGGGGCTCCCGTATTCAGATAAGCCCCCCCGCCCACAGACCCCCACAACCAACGGCCAGGGTTGTCGGGAAGAGGCCCTTGTCCCCATCAACATGGGGACAAGCTGCGTTGGGGTGTGCCCCCCCGGGTGGGGCCCCCCCTGCCCCAAAGCACCCACCCCCCCAGGTTGAGGGCATGTGGCCTGGTACGGTTCATGAGGGGGGGCGCTCGCTCATCCCCACTCGCTTTCCTGACCAACTGGGCTGTGTCTTTAGATAAGGGTCTGGTATGGATTTTGGGGGAACCCCCACACCGTTTTTTTCGGCTTAGGGGGGTTCCCCTTAAAATCCATAGCAGACCTAAGGGCCCAGTATGCTCTTGGACGGGAACCCATGCCGTGGAGTTCCCCCTCATGATTCATACCTCACACAGTGCCTGGCATTGGCGAGGATCCAAGTCGGATCCCAGTTCAATAGCGTGCCGCAGCTAAACGCAGCGGAATATAAACGCAGGAAATCGCACTGTACAAACGCAGCTGATCGCTGTGCCTGGAGTCTTGAATTTCACAGGAAATAAACATGCTTTTAATTGCGGCAGAACCGCCGTCCGTGTGAAAGGGGCCTTAGCTTTCATTGACCTCTAATAAGACATTAGCGGCGATAATTGTACACGTCTGCGAAGGGCCTGACTGGCGATGGTGTGTAAAGGCGCCAAAAAAAACGTTGGTGGCGCTGAAATCTGCGGTTACCCACCGCGGCCGCCTCCTAGGAAAACATCCATTGAGTTGAGCCCCCCCCTTTCATCCAATCTCGGGGAATACGTCACGATACAATGTTTCGCCGGCGGTCTATAAATCCGTCTCCACGATGATTCAGTAGGGCGGTCCGCCTGTAGCCCGCGGGCTCGGGTTTCACGCCGCCTTTTGAGTCGCCCTCCGGGGGGAAAGAGCCGAGTGGAGACTTTGCCAAAAAACGAGTTCAAAGCTCCCCGACACTCGTTCTTCTCGCTCTCTCTTCGGCTTCTGTGTGCGTCCAATCTGGATCGCGTTAGCGCCCTGGTTTTTCACTGCGGTTGGGGAAAAAACGCAACTTTTTGGGATCCATCCAAGAAGCGCCCCCCCCGGCTGAGACTCCCTCTCGTAAAACTTTCTTATCTAACACGGAACATCAAATGGCTTGATCCACCAATTAGCTCCAGTCAGGAGCCGCTAAGACGAAGCAGATGAATCCATCCATTATCAGACGGAACATCTGACACCTCCGGCGTGCCCGGCCGCGGGAAGATCGTTTTTTATTTTATTTTCGGTTTTGTTGGGGGGGGGGGGGATGTCAGAAGCACCTGTCCTTGTCGGATCGCTTCGTTATTACGTTGAATGTCTTGGATCTAGACTCGGATTGCATGCCTGACGCCTTCCATAATGACCCGACCACTTCTGATTGTGCCGGGACAGGGCCGTCCGGCTCCCAGAACTTCACCTGGAATGGGTGTAGCCTGGGCCATCTTAATGCATTGGTTGGCACCCCCTGGGCACTCCCCAGGTGCCCCAAGTATATGAGGGGGCCCCCCACGATAATTGCAGTACACCAGATTTGCCAACCGTCCTGGATTTGCTGGGACAGTCACAGATTTTTACTAAGTTGTCCCAGAATGACCATGTCCCAGGCAGACTCTCGGGACCTGTACTGTGGGGTTCCTCAGCCCAGTATTGGGCCCTCATCACCCCCCCCCCCCCCACTTTTATTGAAAGTACTAATATATGTTTAATTCTATCAGCTATTTATACTTTAATTCTTGATAGTGGGTGTGTCAATTGGGGCAGGCTGGTAGGGGCCCCAGTGCATTACGTTGGGGCAGGCTGGTAGGGGCCCATGCATTTCTTTGGGGCGGGCTGGTAGGGGCCCCAGTGCATTTCTTTGGGACAGGCTGGTATGGGCCCCTGTGCATTTCTTTGGGGCGGGCTGGTAGGGGCCCCAGTGCATTACTTTGGGGCGGTCTAGTAGGGGACCCAGTGCATTACTTTGGGATGGGCTGGTAGGAGCCCATGCATTTCTTTGGGGCGGGCTGGTAGGTGACCCAGTGCATTACTTTGGGGCAGGCTGGTAGGGGCCCCAGTGCATTACTTTGGGGCAGGCTGGTAGGGGCCCATGCATTTCTTTGGGGCGGGCTGGTAGTGCATTACTTTGGGGCAGGCTGGGTGCATTATTTTGGGATGGGCTGGTAGGGGCCCACCCCCCCCCCCTACAGTTAGAACACGCCAAGGGAACACACTTAACCCCTTGATCGCCCCCTAGTTTTAAACCCCTTCCCTGCCAGTGACCTTTATACAGTAATCAGTGGCTATTTTTAGCACTGATTGGGGTATAAATGTCCCTGGTCCCCAAAATAGTGTCAAAAGTGTCCGCCGCAATGTCACAGTCCCGATAAAAATTACTATTACTAATAAAAAATAAATAAGACTTGCCGTAACAGGCGCAGTAACACTTGCCGTAACAGTAACTCTTGCCGTAACAGTGGCAGTAACGCTTGCCATAACAGGGGCAATAACACTTGCCGCAACAGGGGCAGTAACGCTTGCCGCAACAGGGGCAGTAACGCTTGCCGTAACAGGGGCAGTAACGCTTGCCGTAACAGGGGCAGTAACGCTTGCCGTAACAGGGCCAGTAAAGTTTGCTGTAACAGGGGCAATAACGCTTGCCGTAACAGGGGCAATAACGCTTGCCATAACAGGGGCAGTAAAGTTTGCCGTAACAGGGGCAATAACGCTTGCCGTAACAGGGCCAGTAAAGTTTGCTGTAACAGGGGCAATAACGCTTGCCGTAACAGGGGCAATAACGCTTGCCATAACAGGGGCAGTAAAGTTTGCCGTAACAGGGGCAATAACGCTTGCCGTAACAGGGCCAGTAAAGTTTTCTGTAACAGGGGCAATAACGCTTGCCGTAACAGGGGCAATAACGCTTGCCATAACAGGGGCAGTAAAGTTTGCTGTAACAGGGGCAATAACGCTTGCCGTAACAGGGCCAGTAAAGTTTGCCGTAACAGGGGCAGTAAAGTTTGCCGCAACAGGGGCAGTAACGCTTGCCGCAACAGAGGCAGTAACGCTTGCCGCAACAGGGGCAGTAACGCTTGCCGCAACAGGGGCAGTAACGCTTGCCGCAACAGGGGCAGTAACGCTTGCCGAAACAGGGGCAGTAACGCTTGCCGCAACAGGGGCAGTAACGCTTGCTCTGTTCCAGGAGAATGCTCGTAATCCAAAGCACTTGCATATCAAAGCGAGTTTCCCCATAGAAGTCAATGGAAACAAAAATAATTTTTTTCCGCATTGACTTTATGCATGCAATACCACATGTGGCCAGAGGTGGCCTCGGAAATACTCAGAAAGGCTCGGGACAGCTCAGCTGAACTCGGAAAGGCTTAGGAACTGAGTATTTCTGATTTTTTCCGAGCGTCTCTGAGTATTTTACGAACGTCTCTGATCGGCTCCATATTGCAAAACGCTTGTTAACCGCAATCCGAGGTTTCACTGTAGCGTGTATGGGGGGGTCTTTAAGTCTCTAACCGTAACAATTGGGTTTCCCTCGCTTACACCCTCCACTCGCAAATGTTGCGCCAAATCCCTGGCAGGGTCCCTTATTTATAAGGGCTGCCCCATCCAAGATGGCGGAAAGAGGTCACCGTCCAATCGGACGGCTGCTCCCCCCCCCCCCTACAACGCCGAGGGAGGCTGCAGAGGAACATCCTTTCTATGTCGTCTCTACTCCCATCTACACAGCGGCAAGACGCCACCTGCTGGAAGATTTGAGAACTACACCTGCCTGTAGGTGCGTTTTTATCGATTGCCTCCGCTGCGATAATTTCCGGCGCGGTTGCAGTCCAATGTAAAAAAAAAAATGTCAGTTCCGCTTTAAAATCTTCTATTTAGAGAGAACTGGACGCGTCTCCAGTCAGGAGAGAAAATTGTTTTCTCTGAAGGATCTTCGGCGCGTTGCGTCGGCGGTGATAGATGGCGGTCTCTGCGAAATTCGGGATCTCGGAAAGCGGCTCTAATCTCCGCTCCTATTTATTTGTAATCTGCATGTCGCGACGCCAATATCCTCCTCTGTCAAAGGGAAAGGAACGGCGGCGATGGCAGAGCGGCGGCGGCGCTCATCGCAGCGCCAATCCCTCTTCTTTACATTGTGCTTTTGTAGGGAGTGAAAAAAGGAGAACATTGTCTGCGTAAAGCCGGCGGCACAGAGAGAGAGAACGCGGGGCGCGCCGGAGAGGTAACAGAACGCTCCCGCCGGCAAATCTGCTTAAGTGAGAAATTAGTCGGGTTTCAGGCAATAATCTTATTTTATAGAAGATGAGCGCCGGGCGCCATAAGACCCGCCGGCGTCTGCATACCAAGTACCCGCCATCCCCCGCCCTTTCCTGAAGACGTCTGCATACCAAGTACCCGCCATCCCCCGCCCTTCCCTGAAGACATCTGCATACCAAGTACCCGCAATTCCCCGCCCTTTCCTGAAGACATCTGCATACCAAGTACCCGCCATCCCCCGCCCTTTCCTGAAGACATCTGCATACCAAGTACCCGCCATCCCCCGTCCTTTCCTGAAGACGTCTACATACCAAGTACCCGCCATCCCCCACCCTTTCCTGAAGACGTCTACATACCAAGTACCCGCCATCCCCCACCCTTTCCTGAAGACGTCTGCATACCAAGTACCCGCCATTCCCCGCCCTTTCCTGAAGACGTCTGCATACCAAGTACCCGCCATCCCCCGTCCTTTCCTGAAGACGTCTGCATACCAAGTACCCGCTATCCCCAGCCCTTTCCTGAAGACGTCTGCATACCAAGTACCCGCCATCCCCCGCCCTTTCCTGAAGACGTCTGCATACCAAGTACCCGCCATTCCCCGCCCTTTCCTGAAGACGTCTGCATACCAAGTACCAGCCATTCCCCGCCCTTTCCTGAAGACGTCTGCATACCAAGTACCCGCCATCCCCCGTCCTTTCCTGAAGACGTCTGCATACCAACTACCCGCTATCCCCCGCCCTTTCCTGAAGACCTCTGCATACTAGGAACCCGCCATCCCCCGCCCTTTCCTGAAGACGTCTGCATACCAAGTACCCGCCTTCCCCCGCCCTTTCCTGAAGACGTCTGCATACCAAGTACCCGCCATTCCCCGCCCTTTCCTGAAGACGTCTGCATACCAAGTAACCGCCATTCCCCGCCCTTTCCTGAAGACGTCTGCATACCAAGTCCCCGCCATTCCCCCCCCTTTCCTGAAGACGTCTGCATACCAAGTCCCCACCATCCCCCGCCCTTTCCTGAAGACGTCTGCATACCAAGTACCCGCCATCCCCCGCCCTTTCCTGAAGACGTCTGCATACCAAGTACCCGCCATCCCCCGCCCTTTCCTGAAGACATCTGCATACCAAGTACCCCCCTGTGATGTCATCATGGAGGAGGGGAAGAGGACTCTGGTGACATCCTGTAAAGCTCCAGTGACCTCCAAGAGGGTTAAAAATAATGGCGGCCACACAAAATATTGACACTTTTGGCCCCAATTTGGACATTTACACTTTAGGGGTGTCCTCACTTTTGTTGCCAGTGGTTTAGACATTAAGTGTGAGTTATTTTGAGGGGACGGCAAAATTACACTGTTATACAAGCTGTAAACTCACTACACAACATTGTAGATACAAAGTGTCATTTCTTCAGTGTTGCCACACATAGGCATGCACAGGGGTGTGCCAGGTGTGCCTGGGCACACCCTAATCACCCTTGGTGCCAGTGTACAGAAGTGTGAGCCTCAGGAAGGCCAGCCTGAGGCCATGATTGTGAGTAGCAGACATACTGAACACCCCCCCTTTCTCTCTCTCTCTCTCTCTCACCCTCCTCTCTTTCACCCCCTCTTTCTCACCCCCACCTCTCTCATCCCTTTCTCTCTCACGCCCCCCTCACCCCCTCTTTTGCCCTCTCTCTCCCCCTATTTCCCCCTCTCATCTTCTCTTCATTATATTTCTCTCACCCCTCACCCCCATCTCTCACCCTCTCTCTCTTCCCCTCTATATTTCGCTTTCTCACCACCTCTCTCTCATATTCTCTCCTCTACCCCCTCTCTCTCTCTCTCTCTCCCCCATCTCTCCCCCCTCTCCCATCTCTCTCTCTCACTCCCTCTCTCTCTCTCTCCTCACCCCTCATCTCTCTCACCCCCCTCTCTCTCTCTATTTCTCTCTCTCTCCCTCTCTCTCTCTCTCTCTCTCTCCCCATCTCTCTCTCTCTCCCCCCATCTCTCTCTCTCCCCCCCATCTCTCTCTCCCCCCCATCTCTCTCTCTCTCTCTTACCCCCATCTCTCTCTCTCACCCCCATCTCTCTCTCTCACCCCCATCTCTTCTCTCTCCCCCATCTTTCTCTCTCCCCCATCTCGATCTCTCCCCCATCTCGATCTCTCCCCCATCTCGATCTCTCCCCCATCTCGATCTCTCCCCCATCTCTCTCTCTCCCCCATCTCTCTCTTCTCCATCTCTCTCTCCCCCATCTCTCTCTCCCCCATCTCTCTCTCCCCCCATCTCTCTCTCCCCCATCTCTCTCACCCCCCCCATCTCTCTCTCCCCCATCTTTCTCACCCCATCTCTCTCTCTCTCCTCCGTCTCTCTCTCTCTCTCCTCCATCTCTCTCTCTCTCTCTCCTCCATCTCTCTCTCTCTTCCATCTCTCTCTCTCTCTTCCATCTCTCTCTCTCTCTTCCATCTCTCTCTCTCCCCATTCTCTCTCTCTCTCTCTCTCTCTCTCTCCCTCCATCTCTCTCTCTCTCTCTCTCTCATCTCTCTCTCTCCCCATCTCTATCTCTCCTCCCATCTCTCTCTCTCCTCCATCTCTCTCTCTCCCCCATCTCTCTCTCTCTCTATCTCCCCCATCTCTCTCTCTCCCCCATCTCTCTATCCCCCATCTCTCTATCCCCCATCTCTCTATCCCCCATCTCTCTATCCCCCATCTCTCTATCCCCCATCTCTCTATCTCTCTCCCCCATCTCTCTCTCTCCATCTCTCTATCTCTCTCCCCCATCTCTCTATCTCTCTCCCCCATCTCTCTATCTCTCTCCCCCATCTCTCTATCTCTCTCCCCCATCGCTCTCTCTCTCTCCCCCATCTCTCTATCTCTCCCCCATCTCTCTATCTCTCTCCCCATCTCTCTATCTCTCTCCCCCATCTCTCTATCTCTCTCCCCCATCTCTCTCTCTCCCCCCATCTCTCTCTCTCCCCCATCTCTCTATCTCTCCCCCATCTCTATCTCTCCTCCATCTCTCTCTCACACTTCCCCTCTTTTCCCCACCCCCCTCTATATTTCTCTCACCCTCATCTCCCTCTGACCGGCTCTGCCATAAGATGTAAAATGTATTAAAACATAAGAGTGTGTGTGCGCCTGTGTGCGTGTGTGTATTAGGGGTGCACACCCTAATGCATAAGGCTGCGCACACCTATGTCACATGAAACGATAGATAAAATATTTACACATGTGTGAGGCGTGTACTTACTTTTGTGAGATGCTGTGTGTGTGTATATATATATATTATAAATTGCCTCCTATAACATTGTTTGCATCGCATTTATAATATGAGAACATACGATGGCGTGACCCGTTGAATATGAAACCCGAGCAGTGTGTGTGTGTGTGGCCATTCATGTGATATCAGAGTTCGTAATAAACCAAATTTTATAGATTTTGGTCCCCCCCCTCCCCCCATAGGACGTAGCAGGTGTCGGACACCTGGGCCGGAAATTCAGTACTTTGGGGGGTTTCTTGCTGCTGAATATCGTTGGGCGCGCGTAGGTTTGTCTCAGGACCGTCCCTTTACCTTGTCCCCTTCCCGACCCCCCAGACACAGGATTTATGTATTTGGTTCCTATGAATGGAATGGGAATCTTCGCACACAATGGAGATCCTCGCGGTAGGAGGCCCTGGGCCCGGTGCCCGTGCCGAGCCAGTTGTTGCCCAGCTGTGTCTGTGGCACGGTTACAGCCCTTTTTTTGTCTGGTGGAGGCCAACGATGACGCAAGATCGGACAGGAACATTTCATGGGCCCCGCGTTGCTGGTTACTCAATCTATAAGAGGATACCGGATCACACTGACCTTTGTGGGGAATGTATTGGGGGCCGTGGCAAATCGGGGCCGGGCTGTGAAGAGATGGAAGTGATTCGGCCCCCCGGTCTCCACATCCAAGGAATGGCATTTTAACTGGATGTAGTTATCACCATTTTTATAATTTTTTGGGGTTGTGTCACTTGAGATGCGGGATGGGTGTTCAGTGTTGACCACACACAGAGGGGCCTCAGTACAAGCCGGGGCCTTTTGGTGGGGTGCCACACATGGAGAACGTTCAACACGAGGAGCATAATGGGTGGGGAATTTCCAATGTAGCTCCAGCTTTGTTACAAATTGATATCAAATATAGGTGTGTATGTGAACCCGATCAATTGCCACCACTGTGCCCAATCAATTGCCGCTACTGTGCCCCATCAATCGCCGCCACTGTGCCTCATCAATTGCCACCATTGTGCCCCATCAATGTGACATTAATTGCCACCACTGTGCCCCATCAATTGCCGCCAGTGTGCCACCACTGTGCCCCATCAATTGCCACCACTGTGCCTCATCAATTTCCACCACTGTGCCCCATCGATTGCTGACAGAGTGCCTTCTATTGCCACCACTGTGTCCCATCAATTTCTTCCAGTGCCCCATCAATTTCCACCATTGTGCCCCATCAATTTCCGCCACTGTGCTATTAATTGCCACCACTGTGTCCTCCATCAATTGCCGCCAGTGTGCCCCATCAATTGCTGCCAGTGTGCCCCATTGATTTCCGCCACTGTGCCACATCAATTGCAGCCACTGTGGCCATCAATTGCTGCCACTGTGCTTCATCAATCGCCACCATTGTGCCCCATCAATTGCCATCAGTGTGACATTAATTGCCACAACTGTGCCCCATCAATTGCCGCCACTGTGCTCCATCAATTGTCGCCACTGTGCTCCATCAATTGCCGCCAGTGTGACATTAATTGCTGCCAGTGTGCCCCATCAATCGCTGCCACTGTGCCCCATCAATCGCTGCCACTGTGCCCCATCAATCGCAGCCACTGTGCCCCATCAATCGCAGCCACTGTGCCCCATCAATCGCAGCCACTGTGCCCCATCAATCGCAGCCACTGTGCCCCATCAATCGCAGCCACTGTGCCCCATCAATCGCAGCCACTGTGCCCCATCAATTGCAGCCACTGTGCCCCATCAATTGCAGCCACTGTGCCCCATCAATTGCAGCCACTGTGACCCATCAATTGCAGCCACTGTGCCCCATCAATTGCTGCCACTGTGCCCCATCAATTGCCGCCACTGTGCCTCATCAATCGCCATCAGTGTGACATTAATTGGCGCCACTGTGCCCCATCAATCGCCGCCACTGTTGCCCATCATTAGCCGCCAATGTTGCCCATCATTAGCCGCCACTGCCCCATCAATTGCCACCACTGTGCCCCATCAATTGCCGCCCGTGTGGCCCCCCTGCCCAGCACTTACCTGTCACAGTGATGTCCTCCACACTCCGAGTCCTCATGTCTTCTCCCATCCTCTGCTATGATTGGAAGCCTGCAGCCAATCAGGTGAGTAACCAGACCCGAGCACCTGATTGGTGGGTCAATGTTAGGGAAGCGATTTATTCCTTTGTGATCGGCTCTGGCGCCTGATGAAGAGGACCTTTGTTTGGCACTCTCATTGGATTCTAGGCTTCATAATTTTACTACAGTTCTCAGAGGACAGAAAAAAACGAAAGAGACATGGCGGCAAATGTACGCGATTTACTAGAATTGGACGCGTCTGAAAAGTGTTCTGATTCTTTAGGAAAGCAGATCGACCAATCGAGTGTACAGAAAAGAATCACAGACATCCCGGGGCGCAGGTTTTTTTATTAGTAATTTTTCCGTATTCCATAAATAAAACATTCCACGTGTCGTATTTCTTACACCCGTATTCTTTATCATTTTTATTATCATGTTTTATTACAAAGAAAACAGCCACAAATATTGTACAAAGCAGGTAAGCAACCTAATTAGGCCGCAATTTAAGAGAGAGTGAAGGCAGTTATGATCTCCCGGACTTTGGGGACCCGATGCCGGCCAGTGGTAGGTCCCCTGGGCCCGGAACTTGGCACATATGTAGCCCCACTCTTCCGCCACAAGTGTGCAAAGTTTGTTGTCTGGGGGCAGAGGCGGCTCTCTAGGCAAATTAGGCGGTTGCCTAAGGCCTCGCGGCCGCCTAATTTGCCTGTGATTAATACTAATGTCGGCGTCACCAGATCTCTCTATTACCCCTCCCTCTTTCTCACCTCCCCCTCTTGCATTGGCTGAATATGTCTGATGGGTGAGGAGGGTGCCCTGGAAGTGGTGCTGATCACCTGTGTGCTAGATCCATGCATTTTCTGCAGCCATTTTTCTTGCTTGAATTATTTTTCCCATTATGGGTGTGATTTGGGCCTCATGTTTAGGTTTTGCCTAAGGCCTCACAAAGCCTAGAGCCGCCTCTGTCTGGGGGACCTAGGCCACGGAGCACCGATTTTTCGAAGCCGGGCAGCCTTTCCATAGACTCCCATGTTAAATGGTAATTTCTCTGGTGATTTTGGGGACACGGTACCGGCCGGTTGTAGGTCCCCTGGACCCGGAACTTGGCACATATGTAGCCCCATTTTTTGGGGACCCAGTACTGGCCTGTTGTAGGTTCCCTGGACCCGGATCTTGACACATACATAGCCCCATTTCTTCTCTACAAGTGTGCAAAGTTTATTGTCTGGAGGACCTACGGCCAGGGAGCACAGATTTTTCGAAACCGGGCACCCCTTCCAATGACTCCCATGTTAAACGGTAATTTCTCCAGTGAATTTTGGGGACCCGGTACCGGCCAGTCGTAGGTCTTCTGGACACAGAACTTGGCACATATGTAGCCCCATTTCTCCTCTATAAGTGTACAAAGTTTGTTGTCTGGGGGACCTACGGCCGCGGAGCACCGATCTTTCAAACTGGGCACCCCTTCCGTAGACTCCCATGTTAAACTGTCATTTCTCCGGTGATTTCGGGGACTCGGTATCGGCCGGTCGTAGGTCTTCTGGACCCGAAACTTGGCACATATGTAGCCCCATTCCTCCTCTACAAGTGTGCAAAGTTTGTTGTCTGGGGGACCTACGGCCGGTGGAGCACAAATTTTTCGAACCCGGGCACCCTTTCCATTGACACCAATGTTAAATGGTAATTTCT
>JAJQKJ010002389.1:62500-100000 GCA_029574335.1 Rana kukunoris
ACCCAACCCAAAACACAACCCAACCCAACCCAACCCAAAACACAACACAACCCAAAACACAACCCAAAACACAACCCAACCCAAAACACAACCCAACCCAAAACACAACCCAACCCAAAACACAACACAACCCAAAACACAACACAACACAACCCAAAACACAACACAACACAACCCAAAACACAACACAACACAACCCAAAACACAACCCAACACAACCCAACCCAACCCAAAACACCCCAAAACACAACCTAACCCAACCCAACCCAAAAAAACACAACCCAACCCAACCCAAAAAAACACAACCCAACCCAACCCAAAACACAACCCAACCCAAAACACAACCCAACCCAAAACACAACACAACCCAAAACACAACACAACACAACCCAAAACACAACCCAACCCAAAACACAACCCAACCCAAAACACAACCCAACCCAAAACACAACACAACCCAAAACACAACACAACACAACCCAAAACACAACCCAACACAACCCAACCCAAAACACAACCCAACCCAAAACACAACCCAACCCAAAACACAACACAACCCAAAACACAACACAACCCAAAACACAACACAACACAACCCAAAACACAACACAACCCAAAACACAACACAACCCAAAACACAACACAACCCAAAACACAACACAACCCAAAACACAACACAACCCAAAACACAACACAACCCAAAACACAACACAACACAACACAACCCAAAACACAACACAACCCAAAACACAACACAACCCAACACAACCCAAAACACAACCCAACACAACACAACCCAAAACACAACCCAACACAAAACACAACCCAACACAAAACACAATCCAACACAACCCAACACAAAACACAACCCACTATATAACAGAATATGGCAGAACTGGGTTTTCTCTTTCAAGTTTGCACCTCTATGGGATTGTGTGGCCGTGCAGCCGCTGCATCCACTTCTATGGAAGGACTGCATGCAGCCCCGAGGTGGAGGCACACGCTCAGCACGGAGGGCGGTCCCAGCGCTCGTCTGAATGCGACCCTCGATGACTTATAATTATCTAATCAATTCCGCTAATTTGTTGCCACTTTGAAAAATGAGGAGATCTGTCATTCTACACTAAACTTCTCCACACCCGGCTCTGATAGTTTTTACATATCGGGGGCTGGTTGTATAAAGTGTATGACACCTCCGTGGTATCGCAGCGTGACCCGGGGCAATGTTTGATTTATTAGTAAATGGGGCGGCGAGGAGAGAAGTATTCACCGGTGTTAATTTCGTCGACTAAAACATTTGAGTTGATTAAATGAATACTATTTTAGTCGACTAAAATTACGACCAAAACTAAAAACGCCATTTAAGTCCTAAGACTAAAACTCAATCGAAATTTGCTGCCAAAATGAACAGCGATATTCACAGGCGGCTTTATCTTTCCTGCCCCCTTATCGGCCTTTATGACGGTAATCAGGTTGTATAATCATCGGTTTCTGCTCTATAAACTCCTTTACTGCAATCACCAGGGAGCTGGATGATAAGGCCTCTGTATATTTATAGTGGAATCCTCCAGAAAGTGCAAGGGAGAGGGAAGTGGTGCGAGGGTGGTGAAGAATTCCCGTGATGAATACAGTCCGGGATTCCTGTATATCTCTGTATTAGTGCCGCACTTTATATAAATAAAATAAATAAATCTGCGGCATTCCGATCCGAGACAGGACCGAGGAGCAATGTCTGCGCAGAAGCTTCCCCTCCTCTCCTGCTCACCCCCCCTCTCCTACTTGTCCCCTCCTCTCCTGCTCACCCCCCCTCTCCTACTTGTCCCCTCCTCTCCTGCTCACCCCCCCCTCTCCTACTTGTCCCCTCCTCTCCTGCTCACCCCCCCTCTCCTACCCCTCCTCTCCTGCTCACCCCCCCTCTCCTACCCCTCCTCTCCTGCTCACCCCCCCTCTCCTACCCCTCCTCTCCTGCTCACCCCCCCTCTCCTGCTCACCCCCCCTCTCCTACCCCTCCTCTCCTACCCCTCCTCTCCTGCTCACCCCCCCTCTCCTACCCCTCCTCTCCTGCTCACCCCCCCTCTCCTACCCCTCCTCTCCTGCTCACCCTCCCTCTCCTCGTCCCCTCCTCTCCTGCTCACCCCTCCTCTCCTGCTCACCCTCCCTCTCCTACTCGTCCCCTCCTCTCCTGCTCACCCCCCCTCTCCTACCCCTCCTCTCCTGCTCACCCCCCCTCTCCTACCCCTCCTCTCCTGCTCACCCCCCCCTCTCCTACTTGTCCCCTCCTCTCCTGCTCACCCCCCCTCTCCTACTTGTCCCCTCCTCTCCTGCTCACCCCCCCTCCATTCATCCCCTCTTCTCCTACTTGTGCCCTCCTCTCCTGCTCACCCTCCCTCTCCTACTTGTCCCCTTCTCTCCTGCTCACCCCCCCTCTCCTACCCCTCCTCTCCTGCTCACCCTCCCTCTCCTACTCGTCCCCTCCTCTGCTGCTCGTCCCCTCCTCTCCTACTCGTCCCCTCCTCTCCTACTCGTCCCCTCCTCTCCTACTCGTCCCCCCTTCTCCTACTCGTCCCCTCCTCTCCTACTCGTCCCCTCCTCTCCTACTCGTCCCCTCCTCTCCTACTCGTCCCCCCTTCTCCTACTCGTCCCCTCCTCTCCTACTCGTCCCCTCCTCTCCTACTCGTCCCCTCCTCCCCTCTCCTACTCGTCTTCTGCTCTCTCACATAGATTCATGCAATGCATGAATCTATCTATCTATGGTCGCCACTGCCGCCCCCTAATCATGTGCCCAACTCCTTGTCGGGCGCCGAACATCTTTTTTTTTGGAAGTGTCTGATCGGAGCCGTAGGCTCTAATAGGCTTCCAAAAGGGTGCAATGCTGCGCACGCGCTGTTTACCCAGTGTTGTGTTAGGGAAGCGAATAAATCGCTTTCCTAACACTGACCCGCCTCTCAGCCAATCGGGGTATGGTTACCCGTCACCTGAATGGCCGTCGGCTGAACAGGCGCCGCTATTGGACGCCTGACGGGATGAGAGGACGGTGTCAAGTGCCTGAAATAGACATGAAAGGGGGTCACACTGGCAGCATCTCATGGGCACTATTTGATGAGCACCGTGGCTGCATTTGGGCACCCTGGCTGCGTCTGATGGGCACTATTTTGAGCACCCTGGCTATGTTTAATGGGCACTGTATGATGGGCAGCATATAATGGGCACAGTGGCTGCGTCTGATGGGCACCCTGCCTGCGTCTGATGGGCACTATTTAATGAGCACCTTGGCTGCATTTGGGCACCCTGGCTATGGTTTAATGGGCACCATATGATGGGAACCCAGGCTGTGTTTGATGGGCACACTGGCTGCATCTGATGAGCACCGTGGCTGCATTTGGGCACCCTGGCTACGGTTTAATGGGCACCCTGGCTACGTTTTAATGGGCACCGTATGATGGGCAGCATATGATGGGCACAGTGGCTGCGTCTATAGGGGCACCCTGGCTGCGTCTGATGGGCACTATTTAATGAGCACCATGGCTAAACTTTAATGGGCACCCTGGCTACATTTTAATAGGCACCGTATGATGGGCAGCATATGAGTTACTATTTAATGAGCACCATAGCTGCATTTGGGCACCCTGGCTATGGTTTAATGGGCATCCTGGCTACGGTTTAATGGGCACACTGGCTACATTTTAATGGGCACCATATGATGGGAACCCAGGCTGCGTTTGATGGGCACACTGGCTGTTTTCCGTTGAGCACCGTGGCTGCATTTGGGCACCCTGGCTACGGTTTAATGGGCACAATGGCTGCGTCTGATGGGCGCCCCGGCTGCGTCTGATGGGCGCCCCGGCTGCGTCTGATGGGCGCCCTGGCTATGTTTAATGGGCACCATTTGATGGGCACCCTGGCTGCGTTTGATGGGTTTTTTTTCAAAAAAATTTGTTTGTGCCCCCCCAAATATTGAGGGGACCAGCCGCCACTGCATACCAGTGTATAGTACGGTGTAGGTGAGGAAACCACAAAAATCTTTCCATTCCTCTATATTCCGGCAGGTGAACGTTTTCTGTGCGCCGGCTTCATTCGCGTATTTTGCTGATCGTTGCCTTTTAATCGGCAGCATTGAACATTTACTGACGGTGATTGTAGAGGGACAGGAGGGGTCTGTGCTGGAATGTCACATAGAGAGAGGTACTTACTTATCCTGGGCAAACACTGCCCCCGTGAGGCCGTACGGGGAAGTGGAATCGATCAGTTTCAGGACGTCCTTGTACTCGTTCTCTGGATACACGTAAACTGCCAACACCGGTCCGAAGATTTCCTGCATCACAAGGCCGATACGTACGCGTCACATTGGCGCAATCAATAAAGTTTACTGTGTCATAAATGCACAACCCCCGCCGCGCGTCCCGTTACCTCCGCCATGATCGTCTCCTTGGGATCTTTGGTCTCGATGATTGTGGGTTCTACAAAGTATCCAACGCGGTCATCGCACTTCCCTCCGGCCAGGACGGTGAGGTTGGGCGACTCTTTGGCGTGTTTGATCCAGCCTTGTAACCGCCTGAAGGACTAATGAGAGACGGAATCAGAACAGAATCAGAGCGAGAACTTTTATATTTTTAATAAAAAGAACGTCAGTCATTCTATGGAGGGGCGAGTCCAGTGGTGTTCCAGTTTTTATAATTGGGGGAGGGGGGAGGACAGTCAGAAAGCAGCTTGTGAGATGGAGAGAAGGAGAGAGATAAGGGAGAAGAGAAGAAGAAGAAGGAAAAGGGAGAAGGTAGGAGAGGGAGGGGGAGAGAGAGAGAGAGAGAGAGAGGGGGAGAGAGAGAGAGAGAGAGAGAGCTATAGAGGAGGGGGAGAGAGAGAGAGAGAGAGAGAGAAGGGAAGAGCTATAGAGGAGGGAGAGAGAGAGAGAGAGAGAGAAGGGAAGAGCTATAGAGGAGGGGGAGAGAGAGAGAGAAAAAAAGAATGAAGGTGGGAGAGACAGAGGGAAAGCGAGAGTAAGAGGAGGGAATGAGAGATGAAAGGAGAGAGAGAGAGAGAGAGAGAGAGAGAGAGAGAGAGAGGGGGGAAAACAAAGAGAGAGAAGGTGGGAGACCGAGAGAGAGGAGGGAACGGGGGAGAGAGAGAATGAATGGCAAGGGAAGAAGAAAAGAGCAAGAAGGGGAGAGAAGGTGCCTTAGAGGGGAGAGAGAGAGAGAGAGAGAGAGAGAGAGAGAGAAAGGAGGAGGAGGAGGAGGAGGAGGGAAGGGAAGGGAAGGGAAGGGAGAAGAAAAGAGAGAGAAAGGGGTGAGAGAAGGATAGAGAGAGGGAGGAGGAGGGAAAGGGAGAAAAGGTGTGTGTGTGTGTGTGAGTGAGTGAGAGGAGGGAAGGGAGAAGAAAAGAGAGAGAGAGAGAGAGAGAGAGAGAGAGAGAGAGAGAGAGAGAAAGGGGTGAGAGAAGGATAGAGAGAGAGAGGAGGAAGGAAGGGAGAAGAAGAGAGAGAGAGAGAGAGAGAGAGAGAGAGAAACGGGTGAGAGAAGGCTAGAGAGAGAAGGGAAAGGGAGAAAAGGTGTGTGTGTGAGAGAGATCAGTGATAGAGGGAGAAGGAGGGAAAGAGAAGAGAGAGAGAGTGTTAGAGAGAGCGCAAAGAGGGAAAGAAGGACATAGAAATAGAAGGTGGGAAGGAGGAAAGTGAGAGAGAGGGGTGAGGGAAGGAATGGAAATGAGAAAATTAGGGAAAGAAGGAAAAATAATGAGAGGGGTAATAGAAAGGGAGCAAGAAGGGGGAAGTGAAGGGAAAACATGAATGGGGAAAAGAGAGAGAGAGAGAGAAGGGTGAAGGAGACACTCGTGGCGTTGTCTCGTTTTGGGTGTTGCAGGCGTTGTTGCGCCTCTATGATAGGAGACCTCCTCCAGTAATGGCGTCCTCATTACATGCCGGGGTTCTCTCTTCTAGAAGTGATCGGAGGGCGGCTTCTGCCAGTAGAATATTCTCATTAGGACACGACTGATATCTCAGTACATGGAGGAAGCAAACAATTATAACCGTCATTCTCTTGGCGGACCTTTTGTAGGAAGGTGGTGGGTATGGCAAGCAGAGTGGGGGGAAGGGTGGCCGGTCACTCCCCCCCCCCCCCGGCACATGTAATCCAGATTAATACAGAAAATCCCAGGACTTGCCTTTTCATCAATAACGGCGGAGGTGAAGGTGCTGAAGTCATCGGCGGGCTGGAATTAGAGCGCAGAGAAGAAGGCAGATCAGAGGATATCAGCACCGTGCAGCTCATTAATATGTCCCCCAAATCTCCTAAGTGCGTGTCGTGGATCAGAAGCCTCCGCTAAATCCTCGCACAACCTTCAGCTTCTAAAATTACACTTCCCACCTGACAGGGACAAGGACACTTCTTTTCAATTAGCGTGTCGGGTTATCGGCGACTTACAATAAATTCCGAACCGCATTCCCGAGATTCTCCCATCTTCTAGTCCCTGACAGGATCAGTGAAGAAGTCGGACGGTTGAGCAGGTATTAGTGGAGGCCTAACGTGTCTTCTAATCCCATCAGACTCCCGCTGAGCCCCCGAAATAAAAGAGATCCCCCCCCCCCTTCCGAGAGGGGAAATCACCACTCACATTTCCCACTTTGATCTTGGCGTGTTCCTCCAGCAGCCTGGCTTTGATCCGGGGCCACAGAGAGTCGGGAACGTAGAGCCGCGAGCAGGCCGAGCATTTCTGACCGCTGTACTCGAAGGCCGATCGGATGGCGCCGTACACCACGCTCTCGGCGTCGGCTGACTTGTGCACGAAGTGGAAGTTTTTCCCACCGCATTCTGTGGAGGAAGAACAGACGTTTTTTTTTAACTGCAAGGGTTCAACTGATAGTATGGGCGGAGCCAAAAATTACATCTGTGTGGGGCCGGTGCTAGACTATTATGTGCCCTAGGCAAGACCCCCCCCCACCCCAAAAAAACATGGTTGCTAAGGAGCAGGCGGCTGCCGAGCCCTTAACAAGAGATGAGTCATGTAAAGAAAATGATTGCTGGCATTAAAAAAATCAAGAAAAAGGTGGTCCCCCTCCCCAAACCATACAAGGCCCCTGGGGGACGAGGTGCTTTGGGTCGGGGAGGGGGCCCTGCCCCGAAGCACCTCCCTCTCATGTGCCCTAGGCAAGACCAGCTACTTGCACCCCCCCTCCCAAAATAAAAACATGTAAAACAACATTTTTGAAGCAAAACAACATGGTTGCTAAGGAGCAGACGGCTGCTGAGCCCTTAACAACCAATGAGTCATGTAATGTAAAGAAAATAATTGCAAAGGCAAAGGGGGTCCCCCCCACCCGATTCATACGAGGCTCTTGGGGGACGAGGTGCTTTGGGAGGCCCCCCTTGCCCCAAAGCACCCCCCCCCCTCATGTGCCATAGGCAAGACCAGCTACATGCACCCCCCCTCCCAAAAAATACGTAAAACATATTTAAAGCAAAACAACATGGTTGCTAAAGAGCAGGCGGCTGCCGAGCCCCTAACAACCCACGAGTCATGTAATGTAAAGAAAATAATTGCTGGCATTAACAAAATCAAGGAAAAGGGGGTCCCCCTCCCCCGATCAATACAAGGCCCTTGAGGGACGAGGTGCTTTGGGGGCCTGCCCCACAGCACCCCCCTCATGTGCCCTAGGCAAGACCAGCTACATGTACCCCCCCCTCCCAAAAAAAAAAAACGTAAAACATTTTTAAAGCAAAACAACATGGTTGCTAAGGAGCAGGCGGCTGCTGAGGCCTTAACCAATGAGCCATGTAATGTAGAGAAGAATTGCTGGCATTAACAAAATCAAGGAAAAGGGGGTCCCCCTCCCCAATCCATACCAGGCCCGTGGGGATGAGGTGGTTTGGGGGGACCCCCTGCCCCAAAGCACTTCCCTCTCATGTGCCCTAGGCAAGACCAGCTACTTGCACCGCCCCTCCCAAAATAAAAATAAGTAAAACTAAATTTTTAAAGCAAAAACAACCTTGATTGCTAAGGAGCAGGCGGCTGCCGAGCCCTTAACAAACAATGAGTCATGTAATGTAAAGAAAATAATTGCTGGCATCAACAAAATAAAAGCAAAGGGTGTCCCCCTCCCCAATCCATACCAGGCCCATGAAGACGAGGTGCTTTGCCCCCCCCTTGCCCCAAAGCACCCCCCCTCATGTTGAGGGTATGTGGTCTGGTATGGTTAAGGAAGGAGGGGGTGCTCGATCAACCCACCTAAAAAAAAGAATTATTTAAAAAAAAACGCTTTTAAAACAAACACAACATGGTTGCTAAGGAACAGGCGGCTGCCGAGTCCTTAACAACCGATGAGTCATGTAATCTAAAGAGAAGAACTGCTGGCATTAGCAAAATCAAGGAAAAGGGGGTCCTCTCCTCAATTCATACCAGGCCCATGGGGTCGAGGTGCTTTGGGGGGCCCCCCTGCCCCAAAGCACCCCCCTCATGTTGAGGGTATGTGGCCTGGTATGGTTGCGGAAGGAGGGGGTGCTCGATCACCCCACCCCCTCTAAAAAACGACAGGACTGCTACTACCTTACAAATGGTTCGGGTCAGGTTCCTAATGATATACAGAAGGTGCTCAATGGGCAGCAGTATTGGGAAACTGGCAAGTGGAGGTGCACAGGGTAGTCCCCAGCCTCTCTACTCCTCTCCTGCTGGATATCCTCTGTAGTGATTGCAGAGGAAGACAGAGAGAAGAATCACTTAGGAGCGAAGTTCTACAATAAGAAAAATAAAGAATGGGAGGATAAAATAACGATTCCTTTGTGTAGAGATCGGAACTGTGAGCCGCTCACCTCCAGCAAGGCGGGGGAAGGTCCGGTACCGGTCCAGGTTCTCTGCAGTTTGTTTCCAAAGCCGCTTAAAGGTTCTAAATAAAAAACAAAAAAACAAAAAAAAATGTTATTACCGAATACAAAAAGGAACAGAAATAATAATAATTTACAGAAGTGAGAATCTCGCCGGTCAGTGTTGGTGAATCCAAAGCAGACTTTATTTTGAGTAAAGTATGAGAAGGGTTAGAACTCCTGTCAGGTTTTTATTGCTTTCTGTGTCCCCGCTGGGGAGATTCCTCCTCTCTCTATATGTCCCGTGTCACAGGGAATGGAAGTGGGGGGGAAAATCCAAATCTCCCAGAGCAGGAACAGTGGGGGAATCTTCCAATGGGGGACACCGGTTCTGGTGACAACTAAGTGGGAATTGGAGAAATTTGCTTCCCACTTCCTGTTGTGTTTACAGCATGGAAATAGAAGGAAATATTTCCCCAATGAGATGACTATAGCTACTTGGCCCGGGTATTCTATTGAGTGCCCCAGATCTCCGCTGGGATATGGTAGTGATCCATTCTATTGGATGTGGGCGTGGTCCATTCTATGGGACGTGGGCGTGGTCAATCCTATGGGCCCATTCCTTTCATTGTGTTAACAGCATGGAAATAGGATACATTTCCCCAATGAGATGACTATGGCTACTTGGCCCGGCTATTCTATTGAGTGCCCCGGATCTCCGCTGGGACATGGTAGTGATCCATTGTACAGGATGTGGGAGTGATCCATTCTACGGGGTGGGGGAGTGACCCATTCTACGGGACGACATGGGCATGGTCCATCCTATGGGGCGTGGTCCATCCTGTGGGACGAGGGAGTGGTCCATCCTATGGGCCCATCCCTTTCATTGGTTGGATTTCAGTTTTGTCTATCATGGAGGCTCAGGGTGACAGGTCGGAATTACCCAGGGTGGTCTGTATACAGCTTTTCTAGGAGTGCCCATTCTATGGGGCGTGGTCCATTCTGTGGGATGTGGGCGTGGTCCATTCTATGGGCCCATTCCTTTCATTGTGTTAACAGCATGGAAATAGAAGGATACATTTCCCCAATGAGATGACTATGGCTACTTGGCCCGGGTTTTCGTTTGAGTGCCCCAGATCTCCGCTGGGATATGGTAGTGATCCATTGTACAGGATGTGGGCGTGATCCATTCTACAGGATGTGGGAGTGATCCATTCAACGGGACGACATGGGCATGGTCCATCCTGTGGGCCCATCCCTTTCATTGGTTGGATTTCAGTTTTGTCTATCATGGAGGCTCAGGGTGACAGGTGGGAATTACCCAGGGTGGTCTGTATACAGCTTTTCTAGGAGTGCCCATTCTATGGGGCGTGGTCCATTCTGTGGGATGTGGGTGTGGTCCATTCTGTGGGACGTGGGCGATTCTGTGGGACGTGGGAGTGGGCCATCCTATGGGCCCATCCCTTTCATTAGTTGGATTTCAGTTTTGTCTATCATGGAGGCTCAGGGTGACAGGTGGGCATTACCCAGGGTGGTCTGTATACAGCTTTTCTAGGAGTGCCCATTCTATGGGGTGTGGCATTCTGTGGGATGTAGGCATGGGCCATGCTATGGGACGTGGGCGTGGGCCATCCTATGGGACGTGGGCGTGGGCCATCCTATGGGACGTGGGCGTGGGCCATCCTATGGGACGTGGGCGTGGTCCACCCTATGGGACGAGGAAGTGGTCCTCCCTATGGGCCTATGCCTTTCATTGGTTGGATTTGATTTTTGTTTATCATGGAGGCTCAGGGTGACAGGTGGGCATTACCCAGGGTGGTCTGTATACGGCTTTTCTAGGAATGGCCCACCCCTCCAGACACCCACCAACCCAGGAGGGCAAATAATAAGCATATTAGACATCAGCTTTAACCATTCCCTACAAAAAAAGAGAGTTTAGGCTTTAGACAAACTTTGGTTAATATTCAGATGATGGTCCTAGGAAATCAAATATAAGCACACAAAACAATAAAGTGTAGATGACTTCACCACCGTAGCGCCCCGCCCCCAACACCTCCCATAAGGAAATCTCCATACTTCTCTGGAACTTACGGAAAGCTTCCTGTGAAGTTGATTCCGCTGAGGTGTTCGGAGCCGGTGATGGTATCTCCGAAGACCGGGCCATCTGCCGGGACAAACTGTATAATGTTGGGGGGAAGGCCGGCTTCACGGAGGACGTTGTACACCGCATAACTGGCCAGGACGGCTGTATCGCTGGGCTTCCACAGGACGACATTTCCCTGCCAAGTGACCAAACACAACCGGGTTAATTAAGCTGCAAATTTAGGCAAGTGTGTGCTCTTAGGGGACTTGCACTTTCTCCCCACAATCCATAATAGGAGTTATACGGTGATATCGGGTGGGAGTTATATGGTAATGGTGGGTAGGACTGGCATGGCGACGGAGGGTAGCACTTGTATGGTGATGGGGGGAGGGTAGGACTGACATGGTGATGAAGAGATAGGACTTGTATGGTGACACGGGGGGTAGTCATACGGTAGTATTGGGTAGGACGTATACGGTGATGGCGGTTGGGAGTCATACGGTAGTATTGGGTAGGATGTATGTGGCGATGGTGGCTGGGAGTCATACGGCGATGGCGGCTGGGAGTCATACGGTAGTATTGGGTAGGACATATACAGTAATGGCGGTTGGGAGTCTACGGTAGTATTGGGTAGGACGTATGCGGTGATGGTGGTTGGGAGTTATACGGTGATGGCGGTTGGGAATTGTACGGTAGTATTGGGTAGGACGTATGCGGTGATGGTGGTTGGGAGTTATACGGTGATGGTGGTTGGGAATTATACGGTAGTATTGGGTAGGATGTATGCCGTGATGGCGGTTGGAAGTCTACGGTAGTATTGGGTAGGACGTATGCGGTGATGGCGGTTGGGAATTATACGGTGGTATTGGGTAGGTCATATGCGGTGATGGCGGTTGGGAGTAGGACGTATGCGGCGGTATTGGGGAGGACGTATGTGGTGATGGCGGTTGGGAGTCATAAGGTGATGGCGGTTGGGAGTTATACAGTGGTATTGGGTAGGACGTATGCGGTGATGGCGGTTGGGAATTATACAGTGGTATTTGGTACGACGTATGCGGTGATGGCGGTTGGGAGTCATACGGTGATTGCGGTTGGGAGTCTACGGTAGTATTGGGTAGGACGTATGTGGTGATGGCGGTTGGCAATTATACAGTGGTATTGGGTACGACGTATGCGGTGATGGCGGTTGGGAGTCATACGGTGATTGCGGTTGGGAGTCTACGGTAGTATTGGGTAGGTCATATGCGGTGATGGCGGTTGGGAGTCATAAGGTGATGGCGGTTGGGAGTTATACAGTGGTATTGGGTAGGACGTATGCGGTGATGGCGGTTGGGAGTCTACGGTAGTATTGGGTAGGACGTATGCGGTGATGGCAGTTGGGAGTCATACGGTGATGGCGGTTGGGAGTAGGACGTATGCGGTGATGGCGGTTGGGAGTAGGACGTATGCGGCGGTATTGGGAGTAGGACGTATGCGGTGATGGCGGTTGGGAGTAGGATGTATGCGGTGATGGCGGTTGGGAGTAGGACGTATGCGGTGATGGCGGTTGGGAGTAGGACGTATGCGGTGATGGCGGTTGGGAGTAGGACGTATGCGGTGATGGCGGTTGGGAGTAGGATGTATGCGGTGATGGCGGTTGGGAGTAGGATGTATGCGGTGATGGCGGTTGGGAGTAGGATGTATGCGGTGATGGCGGTTGGGAGTAGGACGTATGCGGTGATGGCGGTTGGGAGTAGGACGTATGCGGTGATGGCGGTTGAGTAGGATGCGGATGGCGGTTGGGAGTAGGACGTATGCGGTGATGGCGGTTGGGAGAGCGTATGCGGTGATGGCGGTTGGGAGTAGGACGTATGCGGTGATGGCGGTTGGAAGGCGGTTGGGAGATGTATGCGGTGATGGCGGTTGGGAGTAGGACGTATGCGGTGATGGCGGTTGGGAGTAGGACGTATGCGGTGATGGCGGTTGGGAGTAGGACGTATATGCGGTGATGATGGCGGTTGGGAGTAGGACGTATGCGGTGATGGGGGTTGGGAGTAGGATGTATGCGGTTGGGAGTAGGACGTATGCGGTGATGGCGGTTGGGAGTAGGACGTATGCGGTGATGGCGGTTGGGAGTAGGACGTATGCGGTGATGGCGGTTGGGAGTAGGATGTATGCGGTGATGGCGGTTGGGAGTAGGACGTATGCGGTGATGGCGGTTGGGAGTAGGACGTATGCGGTGATGGCGGTTGGGAGTAGGACGTATGTGGTGATGGCGGTTGGGAGTAGGACGTATGCGGTGATGGCGGTTGGGAGAAGGACGTATGCGGTGATGGGGGTTGGGAGTAGGATGTATGCGGTGATGGCGGTTGGGAGTAGGACGTATGCGGTGATGGCGGTTGGGAGTAGGACGTATGCGGTGATGGCGGTTGGGAGTAGGACGTATGCGGTGATGGCGGTTGGGAGTAGGACGTATGCGGTGATGGCGGTTGGGAGTAGGACGTATGCGGTGATGGCGGTTGGGAGTAGGACGTATGCGGTGATGGCGGTTGGGAGTAGGACGTATGTGGTGATGGCGGTTGGGAGTAGGATGTATGCGGTGATGGCGGTATTGGGAGTAGGACGTATGCGGTGATGGCGGTTGGGAGTAGGACGTATGTGGTGATGGCGGTTGGGAGTAGGATGTATGCGGTGATGGCGGTATTGGGAGTAGGACGTATGCGGTGATGGCGGTTGGGAGTAGGACGTATGCGGTGATGGCGGTTGGGAGTAGGACGTATGTGGTGATGGCGGTTGGGAGTAGGATGTATGCGGTGATGGCGGTATTGGGAGTAGGACGTATGCGGTGATGGCGGTTGGGAGTAGGACGTATGTGGTGATGGCGGTTGGGAGTAGGACGTATGCGGTGATGGCGGTTGGGAGTAGGATGTATGCGGTGATGGCGGTTGGGAGTAGGATGTATGCGGTGATGGCGGTTGGGAGTAGGATGTATGCGGTGATGGCGGTTGGGAGTAGGACGTATGCGGTGATGGCGGTTGGGAGTAGGACGTATGTGGTGATGGCGGTTGGGAGTAGGACGTATGCGGCGGTATTGGGTAGGACGTATGCGGCGGTATTGGGAGTAGGACGTATGCGGTGATGGCGGTTGGGAGTAGGACGTATGTGGTGATGGCGGTTGGGAGTAGGACGTATGCGGTGATGGCGGTTGGGAGTAGGACGTATGCGGTGATGGCGGTTGGGAGTAGGACGTATGCGGTGATGGCGGTTGGGAGTAGGACGTATGCGGTGATGGTGGTTGGGAGTAGGACGTATGCGGCGGTATTGGGTAGGACGTATGCGGTGATGGCGGTTGGGAGTAGGATGTATGCGGTGATGGCGGTATTGGGTAGGACGTATGCGGCGGTATGCAGAGGACTGAAATTGAGAAGCCGCGGTTTAGACCGATGGGTTTCTGTGAAGAAAGTCTTTGTAGAAGAAGCTTCTTCTCTTCTTATTGAAGTTTTCCTCTCACTGTCATCCTCTACAATGACATGAAACGCGTCGATCACACCGACACACCGAGGACGGTAATTAGAGGACGTCTGACAGGCAGGTAACGGCCCCTCCCCCGTGATCTCGCTGCATTCTGACTTCCACAGGATCATTATATCCCGGCAGAATTCCGCACCTGCAAATAACTCTCTAATAACCCCCATTGTGTGTCTGACGTGAGACTTCAAAGAGAACACCTGAACCCGATTATCGCCCGCCCCTCCCCCCCCCACACAAAGTCCGCTGCCTTCCTAACCCCTACTTATCTGGGCGGGGCCACCCTTCCCCCGTCGGAAGAAAAGTTCTAGATTCCATTTCTCTCTCTTGGGATGAAACACGTGAGAAGAATGGTCTCGGGATTATATGGCCGGCGAGGATTACGTCTGAACGCGGCGACATTTGATCTGATGCGCCGGGATTAGCGGCCGCGTGTTTTACAACAGAACGCGACGTCCTCTAATTACTCCTCACATCCGAGAGGGGGGGGGGGGGTGCGTGGATTTTTTTTTCTATCTTCTGACAGAATTCGACTTTTCGAAGGTGGAGGAATTCGCCAAAACCGCGCCTTTCGTTAAACTGGAATCCATGCTGTGCCGGGGGGGGGGGGCCTGAGGCCGCGTTCACACGGGACGTACCTAAAGGAGATCTCCAGGTTCTAGGTCTACGGGTGCAACCGAGCGCGGGGTTGTCTATGCGCCTTCCATGTAGGACAGCCCATTCCTTTCAGTGGGTGGAGCTACATGCAAGAAGTCCCGCCTCTTTTTTTTTTTTTAAAAATCATAAGAATGGCAACACCGCGCATCTGCTCCAAGAGATAAAAGGTGACGGGGGGAGGGAGCTTTGTTCCTGTGTGCTATATATGGGAGGAGGGGGAGTGTCCCTTCCCTCCAATCGGCTCTCAGGACTCTTCTCGCTGAGCTCTGCAGATTGTGACTCCAGCTCCCAGCCCCATTTTTTTTTTCTGAATTCTCAGACCAGCTTTATAAATTCTGGACTTGTGTTACATTTCAAAGTTTATCCCCCCCCCCCATATTTGCTGGAGTTTTGCTTTAATTAGGATCTCGTGGTAATGAGGAAAGTACGGGGGATGGGCACTCACCATCAACGCCGGAGCCCCGGCCAAGTTTCCACCAATGGCAGTGAAGTTGAACGGAGAGACGGCGGCAATAAATCCCTGGCAGAGGGAAAAGCAGAAGTCAATGAGATGAGCACACAGAACGTCCCAGCTCAATCCCCCCCCCCCCAAAAAAAAATACTGCCCCCTAACCACCCCCTCAGATATCTCCTCCCCAAAATGTTCACTCCCACTACAAATAACCCCCCCCCCCCTGGTCATCCCTACTAGCACAAAACTGCCCCCCCCAAGAAAAAAAATCCCACCAAGTACAAATCCCCCCTTCTAGCATAAATTCCCCAAAATCAGGGCCATCTTAATGCAAGGGCACTCCTGGGCACTGCCCAGGGGCCCCCCAGGTACATGGAGGGCCCCCACAATAATCTTGCATTACATCATACTTGCCAACTTCCCGGATTTGCTGGGACAGTCACATTTTTTACTAAAACTGTCCCGGGAAGCGTTCCAGAACCTACGCTGTGCCCTACAGATCCCAGTGTCGTGCCCTCCTGACCCCACCCCCCCCCCCCCCTCGAGTATAAGCCTAGGGTGGGAAATGCAGCAGCTACTTTAAGTGGAACAATGCCTATTTGCAGCCCCTTACTGTGCCCATTTGCAGCACTTCACTGTGCCCATTTATGCCCCTTTGCAGCCTCACTGTGCCCATTTATGCCCGCACTTGCAGCCCCTGCATCCCCCACTGTGCCCATTTGCAGCCCTCACTGTGCCCATTTATGCCCTCACTGTGCCCATTTATGCCCTTTTGCAGCCTCGCTGTGCCCATTTATGCCCCCACTTGCATCCCCCATTGTGCCCATTTGCAGCCCTCACTGTGCCCATTTATGCTTTTACTGTGCCCATTTGCAGCCCTCGCTGTGCCCATTTGCAGCCCTCACTGTGCCCATGTGCAGCCCTCACTGTGCCCACTTGCAGCCCCTCACTGTGCCCATTTATGCTCCCACTTGCAGCCCCTCACTGTGCCCACCTGCAGCCCCTCACTGTGCCCACCTGCAGCCCCTCACTGTGCCCATTTATGCCCTTTTGCAGCCTCGCTGTGTCCATTTATGCCCCCACTTGCAACCCCCACTGTGCCCATTTGCAGCCCTCACTGTGCCCATTTATGCTTTTACTGTGGCCATTTGCAGCCCTCACTGTGCCCATTTATGCCCCCACTTGCAGCCCCTCACTGTGCCCACTTGCAGCCCCTCACTGTGCCCATTTGCAGCCCTCACTGTGCCCATTTGCAGCCCTCACTGTGCCCATTTATGCCCTTTTGCAGCCTCGCTGTGCCTATTTATGCCCCCACTTGCATCCCCCACTGTGCCCATTTGCAGCCCTCACTGTTCCCATTTATGCTTTTACTGTGGCCATTTGCAGCCCTCGCTGTGCCCATTTGCAGCCCTCACTGTGCCCATTTATGCCCCCACTTGCAGCCCCTCACTGTGCCCATTTGCAGCCCCTCACCGTGCCCATTTGCAGCCCTCACTGTGCTCATTTATGCCCTTTTGCAGCCTCACTGTGCCCAGTTATGCCCCCACTTGCAGCCCCCCACTGTGCCCACTTGCAGCCCCTCACGTACCTTGCTCCATGTTCCACCAACTTCTCCCGCTGTGTTTACTGTAGACGGCGGGCATTGCCGGGTGTATTGCGCATGCGCGAGCACGTCCTTCGTTCAACGCACGATAATCCCCCATCACACACAGCAAGAAAGACGTTCTCGTGGACGTGCTAGCGCATGCGCAGTGCACCCGGCAACGGCTACCGACGAGTTTACACCGCGCCGACTCGGGCATGAGCCGGGAAATGCGCCGAAAAACTCGGCTTATACTCGAATATATATACGGTGTGTTCAATCCGATCAACTATTTATACAATGTAGGTGTGTGAATCGGGGCAGGCTGGTGGGGGCCCCAGAGCATTACTTTGTCTAGGGGCCCCTAATGCTATTAAGACGGCCGTGCCCCAAATGCCCCCCCCCCCCCGATGGAATGAAACGCGTAAACACCTTCCGCTTCGCTATTCTGCACTCTGTTTCTCTTATATTCCTCCAGTCCCCTCCCCCGATGGAATGAAACGCGTAGACACCTTCTGCACTCCGATTGTGTTTCTTATATTCCTTTAGTCCCCTCCCCCCCCCATGACCTATGACCTCTGCATGGTTTCGTACCTCCAGGCCGCGGTACACCAGAGTGTTGGTACTGATGGGCACGCTGATCGGCTGCTCGTGCTGCAGCTGCAAGGCGTACTTGGCGTTGAATCGGAAAAAGTCGATGAGCTCGGCGGCCGCGTCGATTTCGGCCTGGATAACGGTTTTCCCCTACAAAAAAAATAAATAAATCATAAAATCCAGAGATTTCCGGTGGCTGTGAACCCGCCATTGGATGGGAGCAGAGTGGGCGGAGTCCACTCACCGTCGGGGGTCCCTTACCTGTCCAATCATGGTCTTGGCCAGAACCTCGGCTCTCCGGGGGCCACTCAGGAGGTCGGCGGCTTTGAAGAAGATCTGTGCGCGGTCCTCGGGCGGCCGCAGGTCCCATTCCTTGCGGGCGGAGAGCGCGGCGCTGATGGCTTTGTTGAGGAGTTCCTGTGTGACGGAGATTCCGGGTCTCGTTATTTTGTAAAGGAGGCATAGTTCCTACTGACCACCAACGTAAGAGGAGGCATAGTTCCTACTGACCACCAATGTAAAGGAGGCATAGTTCCTACTGACCACCAATGTAAGGGGGGCATAGTTCCTACTGACCACCAATGTAAGGGGGGCATAGTTCCTACTGACCACCAATGTAAGGGGGGCATAGTTCCTACTGACCACCAATGTAAGGAGGGCATAGTTCCTACTGACCACCAATGTAAGGGGGGCATAGTTCCTACTGACCACCAATGTAAGGGGGGCATAGTTCCTACTGACCACCAATGTAAGGGGGGCATAGTTCCTACTGACCACCAATGTAAGGGGGGCATAGTTCCTACTGACCACCAATGTAAGGGGGGCATAGTTCCTACTGACCACCAATGTAAGGGGGGCATAGTTCCTACTGACCACCAATGTAAAGGAGGCATAGTTCCTACTGACCACCAATGTAAGGGGGACATAGTTCCTACTGACCACCAATGTAAAGGAGGCATAGTTCCTACTGACCACCAATGTAAGGGGGGCATAGTTCCTACTGACCACCAATGTAAGGGGGGCATAGTTCCTACTGACCACCAATGTAAGGGGGGCATAGTTCCTACTGACCACCAATGTAAGGGGGGCATAGTTCCTACTGACCACCAATGTAAGGGGGGCATAGTTCCTACTGACCACCAATGTAAGGGGGGCATAGTTCCTACTGACCACCAATGTAAGGGGGGCATTGGTCCTACTGATCACCATTTTAAGAGGAGGCATAGTTCCTACTGACAACCAATGTAAAGGAGGCATAGTTCCCACTGACCACCAATGTAAAGGAGGCATAGTTCCTACTGACCACCAATGGGGGTGGGGTTGGTCCTATTGACCACCAATGTAAAGTGGGGCATAGTTCCTACTGACCACCAATGTAAAGGAGGCACAGTTCCTACTGACCACCAATGTAAAGGAGGCATAGTTCCTACTGACCACCAATGTAAGGGGGGCATAGTTCCTACTGACCACCAATGTAAGGGGGGCATAGTTCCTACTGACCACCAATGTAAGGGGGGCATTGTTCCTACTGACCACCAATGTAAAGGAGGCATAGTTCCTACTGACCACCAATGTAAAGGAGGCATAGTTCCTACTGACCACCAATGTAAAGGAGGCATAGTTCCTACTGACCACCAATGTAAAGGAGGCATAGTTCCTACTGACCACCAATGTAAAGGAGGCATAGTTCCTACTGACCACCAATGTAAAGGAGGCATAGTTCCTACTGACCACCAATGTAAAGGAGGCATAGTTCCTACTGACCACCAATGTAAGAGGAGGGATTGGTCCTACCGACCAGCAATGTAAGGAGGAGGGGCATAGGTCCTCCTGACCACCAATGGACAGGATAGATGGGAGAAGGATGTTGGGATTGGTGATCACACATCTCTGTGAAAAGAAACATTTTGGGGGAACATTTGAAATCTTTGGGGGGGAGGGGAAGTAGGGGGTCCTTACCTGGTCTGCATAGCAGTATTTGGCCACTTTGTGTGAATGATTGAACGGCTGAAATGAGATAACAGAACATCAGTGAGTCCGAAAAAGTCTCATTGTGCAATCCTGACTCTACACACACCTCCCCCCAGGGGCGTGTCCCACCATACAATGCATGGGCGGGGCTCGGCACCTCGGTGGGGGCGGGAGCTCGGCATCTCGGTGGGGGCGGGAGCTCGGCACCTCGGTGGGAACTTCAATGCTCTTTTACATAACAATACATGAAATATAACAGAGGCCTATCAGATCATCTGTGATCTCTTGTATTGGCCAATCAGAGTCTTCTCAGAATCGCACTTTGAAAAACTAGAAGGTTAAAAGAAATGGATCTCACCGACAGCTGGTATCTGATCTCTTTGGTCCACACCGCTTCTCCTCCGACCACACACGGGATCTCCTCCGTCTTGTCTTTAAGTTCATGTAGTGCCTGGGACGGGACAGAGGTTAGGTGAGCGCCCCAGACCGCAACTCCTCAATGCCCCATCCATTGACCCCCCTGAATCTTGCCCCCATATGCCCCATCCACTGATCCTAAATCCCCTTATCTACTGAACCCAGACCAATGTCCCCATCCTCTGATCCCTGATAAATGCCCCCACCCTCTGATCCCTGATAAATGCCCCCATCCACTGACCTCAGACCAATGTTCCCATCCATTGACCCTTGATAAATGCCCCCATCCACTGATCCCTTAATCATGCCCCAATCCATTGACCCTTGATAAATGCCAGTGATCCACTGGCCAATGCCCCCCATCCACCGATCTCTGATAAATGCCCCCATCTACTAACCTCAGACCAATGTCCCCATCCATTGACCAATGCCCCCATCCCTAATCCCCGATAAATGTCCCCATCCACTGACCTGACACCAGTGCCCCATCAATTGACCCTTGATAAATGCCCCCATCCTCTGATCCCTGATAAATGCCCCCATCCTCTGATCCCTGATAAATGCCCCCATCCTCTGATCCCTGATAAATGCCCCCATCCTCTGATCCCTGATAAATGCCCCCATCCTCTGATCCCTGATAAATGCCCCCATCCTCTGATCCCTGATAAATGCCCCCATCCTCTGATCCCTGATAAATGCCCCCATCCTCTGACCAACGTTCCCATCCATTGACCCTTGATAAATGCCCCAATCCAGTGATTCACTGGCCAATGCCCCCCATCCACCGATCTCTGATAAATGCCCCCATCTACTAACCTCAGACCAATGTCCCCATCCATTGACCCTTGACCAATGCCCCCATCCCTAATCCCCGATAAATGCCCCCATCCTTTGATCCTTGACCAATGCCCCCTTCTACTGACCTTAGACCAATGCCCCCATCCATTGACCCTTGACCAATGCCCCCATCCACTGATCTATTCCCCCCCATCCAATGACCCCTGGCCAATGCCCCCCCCCCCCCATAGAAATAGAAAAGGGTCACTTTGGGCTAAGGAGATCACTGAGAGCCCCAGGAGATGAGGGGGGGGGAGGGGGTCAGTCCGGTTCAGTGACTGAACGCGCAGTCAGCGGATTGGCAGTGAATCATTTACAGGATCTGGCTGGGAATTTGGCGGACGGAATCATCTGATGAACCTGGAAAGTGTCTCCAGAGCTAATTATTACCAGAGTGACCCCACAGCTGTGTCAGCTTCATTCTTCCCAGGTGTAATACCTCCCCTCTCCTAAATGTGCTTCATTCTTCCCAGGTGTAATACCTCCCCTCTCCTAAATGTGCTTCATTCTTCCCAGGTGTAATACCTCCCCTCTTCTAAATGTGCTTCATTCTTCCCAGGTGTAATACCTCCCCTCTCCTAAATGTGCTTCATTCTTCCCAGGTGTAATACCTCCCCTCTTCTAAATGTGCTTCATTCTTCCCAGGTGTAATACCTCCCCCTCTCCTAAATGTGCTTCATTCTTCCCAGGTGTAATACCTCCCCTCTCCTAAATGTGCTTCATTCTTCCCAGGTGTAATACCTCCCCTCTTCTAAATGTGCTTCATTCTTCCCAGGTGTAATACCTCCCCCTCTCCTAAATGTGCTTCATTCTTCCCAGGTGTAATACCTCCCCTCTTCTAAATGTGCTTCATTCTTCCCAGGTGTAATACCTCCCCTCTCCTAAATGTGCTTCATTCTTCCCAGGTGTAATACCTCCCCTCTTCTAAATGTGCTTCATTCTTCCCAGGTGTAATACCTCCCCTCTCCTAAATGTGCTTCATTCTTCCCAGGTGTAATACCTCCCCTCTTCTAAATGTGCTTCATTCTTCCCAGGTGTAATACCTCCCTCTCCTAAATGTGCTTCATTCTTCCCAGGTGTAATACCTCCCCTCTCCTAAATGTGCTTCATTCTTCCCAGGTGTAATACCTCCCCTCTTCTAAATGTGCTTCATTCTTCCCAGGTGTAATACCTCCCTCTCCTAAATGTGCTTCATTCTTCCCAGGTGTAATACCTCCCTCTCCTAAATGTGCTTCATTCTTCCCAGGTGTAATACCTCCCCCTCTCCTAAATGTGCTTCATTCTTCCCAGGTGTAATACCTCCCCCTCTCCTAAATGTGCTTCATTCTTCCCAGGTGTAATACCTCCCCCTCTCCTAAATGTGCTTCATTCTTCCCAGGTGTAATACCTCCCCCTCTCCTAAATGTGCTTCATTCTTCCCAGGTGTAATACCTCCCCCTCTCCTAAATGTGCTTCATTCTTCCCAGGTGTAATACCTCCCTCTCCTAAATGTGCTTCATTCTTCCCAGGTGTAATACCTCCCCCTCTCCTAAATGTGCTTCATTCTTCCCAGGTGTAATACCTCCCCCTCTCCTAAATGTGCTTCATTCTTCCCAGGTGTAATACCTCCCCTCTCCTAAATGTGCTTCATTCTTCCCAGGTGTAATACCTCCCCCTCTCCTAAATGTGCTTCATTCTTCCCAGGTGTAATACCTCCCCCTCTCCTAAATGTGCTTCATTCTTCCCAGGTGTAATACCTCCCCCTCTCCTAAATGTGCTTCATTCTTCCCAGGTGTAATACCTCCCCTCTCCTAAATGTGCTTCATTCTTCCCAGGTGTAATACCTCCCCCTCTCCTAAATGTGCTTCATTCTTCCCAGGTGTAATACCTCCCCCTCTCCTAAATGTGCTTCATTCTTCCCAGGTGTAATACCTCCCCCTCTCCTAAATGTGCTTCATTCTTCCCAGGTGTAATACCTCCCCCTCTCCTAAATGTGCTTCATTCTTCCCAGGTGTAATACCTCCCCCTCTCCTAAATGTGCTTCATTCTTCCCAGGTGTAATACCTCCCCCTCTCCTAAATGTGCTTCATTCTTCCCAGGTGTAATACCTCCCCTCTCCTAAATGTGCTTCATTCTTCCCAGGTGTAATACCTCCCCCTCTCCTAAATGTGCTTCATTCTTTCCAGGTGTAATACCTCCCCCTCTCCTAAATGTGCTTCATTCTTCCCAGGTGTAATACCTCCCCCTCTCCTAAATGTGCTTCATTCTTCCCAGGTGTAATACCTCCCCTCTTCTAAATGTGCTTCATTCTTCCCAGGTGTAATACCTCCCCCTCTCCTAAATGTGCTTCATTCTTCCCAGGTGTGCATAGAGCAGTCCTAGGAGGTGTCCTTACTTTCTGGAGAGCGGCTCTCTCGGGGCTGCCGTGGTTGAACTCCAGGATCGGCTCGTTCTTGACTTCGGACGCGGCGCAGTGATGCCATCGTAGTCTGTGGGGTACAATAAATATAGGGCGAGATTTATTGATGATCTAAGAGGAGATTTTGTTGGGCCTCACTAAGAAAGACATTGGGACTTGGGACCCAAGTGTTGTTTAGTCCAGGCCGTCTTGGACCCAAGGGTTTAGTCCAGGCCGGTCTTGGACCCGTGGCTTGCTAGTCAAGGGCCGGTCTTGGACCCGTGGCTTGCTAGTCAAGGGCCGGTCTTGGACCCGTGGCTTGCTAGTCAAGGGCCGGTCTTGGACCCGTGGCTTGCTAATCAAGGGCCGGTCTTGGACCCGTGGCTTGCTAATCAAGGGCCGGTCTTGGACCCGTGGCTTGCTAATCAAGGGCCGGTCTTGGACCCGTGGCTTGCTAATCAAGGGCCGGTCTTGGACCCGTGGCTTGCTAGTCAAGGGCCGGTCTTGGACCCGTGGCTTGCTAGTCAAGGGCCGGTCTTGGACCCGTGGCTTGCTAGTCAAGGGCCGGTCTTGGACCCGTGGCTTGCTAGTCAAGGGCCGGTCTTGGACCCGTGGCTTGCTAGTCAAGGGCCGGTCTTGGACCCGTGGCTTGCTAGTCAAGGGCCGGTCTTGGACCCGTGGCTTGCTAGTCAAGGGCCGGTCTTGGACCCGTGGCTTGCTAGTCAAGGGCCGGTCTTGGACCCGTGGCTTGCTAGTCAAGGGCCGGTCTTGGACCCGTGGCTTGCTAGTCAAGGGCCGGTCTTGGACCCGTGGCTTGCTAGTCAAGGGCCGGTCTTGGACCCGTGGCTTGCTAGTCAAGGGCCGGTCTTGGACCCGTGGCTTGCTAGTCAAGGGCCGGTCTTGGACCCGTGGCTTGCTAGCCAAGGGCCGGTCTTTGGACCCCCATGGCTTGCTAGCCAAGGGCCGGTCTTTGGACCCCCATGGCTTGCTAGCCAAGGGCCGGTCTTTGGACCCCCATGGCTTGCTAGCCAAGGGCCGGTCTTTGGACCCCCATGGCTTGCTAGCCAAGGGCCAGTCTTTGGACCCCCATGGCTTGCTAGCCAAGGGCCAGTCTTTGGACCCCCATGGCTTGCTAGCCAAGGGCCAGTCTTTGGACCCCCATGGCTTGCTAGCCAAGGGCCAGTCTTTGGACCCCCCTGGCTTGCTAGCCAAGGGCCGGTCTTGGACCCCTGGCTTGCTAGCCAAGGGCCGGTCTTGGACCCCTGGCTTGCTAGCCAAGGGCCGGTCTTGGACCCCTGGCTTGCTAGCCAAGGGCCGGTCTTGGACCCCCATGGCTTGCTAGCCAAGGGCCAGTCTTGGACCCCCATGGCTTGCTAGCCAAGGGCCAGCCTTTGGACCCCCATGGCTTGCTAGCCAAGGGCCAGTCTTGGACCCCCATGGCTTGCTAGCCAAGGGCCAGTCTTGGACCCCCATGGCTTGCTAGCCAAGGGCCAGTCTTGGACCCCCATGGCTTACTAGCCAAGGGCCAGTCTTGGACCCCCATGGCTTACTAGCCAAGGGCCAGTCTTGGACCCCCATGGCTTACTAGCCAAGGGCCAGTCTTGGACCCCCATGGCTTGCCTTTGATGATTTTTTTGGTTGTTTGCTCCCCCACCCCCATCCAAAAAAAAAAAATTGGAGCACCAGCCTCCACTGACCAGACATAGACCTGGGAGTGGCGGCCATTACTCAGACATCTCATATGTTCCTGAAGCCCGGGGCTCCTCCCCCCAGACAGTTTTCAGGTCGGGTTCTAAGCAGTCAGCAGGATCCCATACTGGGAGGGAACTGGGAACCAGTTCTGCTGCTCTGCTGGTGCCTGGAGGACTCAACCTCCCAAGGAAAAACAGGAGAAACAAAAACACACCAAAGTTCTCCATTGTTTAGCAGACAAGAATCAGGTGATAACATGTCAGCTGACTCCGCCCACAGCCCCTTCATTATGATAGAGAAGCCCCCGGATCTCCGATGGCCAATCCCGTTCCTTCCTTTGTTTCGTATTCACAGATTCCGGGACAAAACAATAAACATTTCTTTAGTTGATGGAAATATGAAATATCGCACGTGCAGTTCTCTCATCCTGCCAGCAGGTGGAGCCGTCGTCTCCTTTTCACTGAATTATCATGATGACCTTTTTAGCTGCGATCACATTGTATAAAACTGAGATCGGTGACTCCGCCCCCTTTGGGAGGGATCAGGCCAAGGGAGCTGCAAAGCAAGTTTTCCTCCCTCCTCGTAGAACCCGCGGGGGGCCCTTGTCCTGTTCTCCATGTTTATTTACGTATTCGGTGAACAACACCCCCCCCCCCCCAGGGAAGGAAGGGACTCTTGTCCCCCACCCACCCCTCCTCCTCCGCTGTGGGCTGGTGGGAACCTGAACAATGAACTTCTCTTATTGGCTCTTTGCTGTATCATTTCCATATAAGAAGTGCCTGCTGATCCTGCCAGAAATCTTGTCGGCTGATCACTTCCTGTGCTCTCCGCCTCCGATGGAAAATATGAATTAAATTGTTCCCAATTCTCTCCGTGGACTACAGAACACCTCCCCTGTGTTATGGGGAAGGGGTGTTCTGTAGTCCTGTACCAGGGTCACTCTAGGACAGGAAATGTACGGACAGGATCACCAGGTACAGCCCCCCCCCCCCCCCCGGATATGCATATTCCTGCAGCTGGGACAGTATATTGGTGTGGGCACAGCGGGGCAAGGGCAGTATATGGGCACAGCGGGGCAAGGGCAGTATATGGGCACAGCGGGGCAAGGGCAGTATATGGGCACAGCGGGGCAAGGGCAGTATATGGGCACAGAGGAGGAAAGCAGTATATGGGCACAGAGGAGGAAAGCAGTATATGGGCACAGAGGAGGAAAGCAGTATATGGGCACAGCGGAGGGGGGCAGTATATGGGCACAGCGGAGGGGGGCAGTATATGGGCACAGCGGAGGGGGGCAGTATATGGGCACAGCGGAGGGGGGCAGTATATGGGCACAGCGGAGGGGGGCAGTATATGGGCACAGCGGAGGAAAGCAGTATATGGGCACAGCGGAGGAAAGCAGTATATGGGCACAGCGGAGGAAAGCAGTATATGGGCACAGCGGAGGAAAGCAGTATATGGGCACAGCGGAGGAAAGCAGTATATGGGCACAGCAAGGGGGGCAGTATATGGGCACAGCGGGGGGGGCAGTATATGGGCACAGCGGAGGAAAGCAGTATATGGGCACAGCGGAGGAAAGCAGTATATGGGCACAGTGAAGGAAAGCAGTATATGGGCACAGCGGGGGGGCAGTATATGGGCACAGAGGAGGAAAGCAGTATATGGGCACAGCGGGGAAGGGCAGTATATGGGCACAGCGGACGAAAGCAGTATATGGGCACAGCGGGGGGGGCCAGTATATGGGCACAGCGGGGGGGGCCAGTATATGGGCACAGCGGGGAAGGGCAGTATATGAGCACAGTGGAGGAAGGGTGGTATATGGGCACAGCGGGGGGGGCAGTATATGGGCAGAGCGGGGGGGCAGTATATGGGCACAGCGGAGAAAAGCAGTATATGGGCACAGCGGGGAGGAAGGAAAGTATATGGGCACAGTGGAGGAGGGTGGTATATGGGCACAGCGGGGGGGCAGTATATGGGCAGAGCGGAGGAAAGCAGTATATGGGCACAGCGGAGGAAAGCAGTATATGGGCACAGCGGGGAAGGGCAGTATATGGGCACAGCGGGGAAGGGCAGTATATGGGCACAGCAGGGGGGGGGCAGTATGTGGCACAGCAGGGGGGGGGCAGTATGTGGGCACAGCGGAGGAAAGCAGTATATGGGCACAGCGGGGAAGGGCAGTATATGGGCACAGTGGAGGAAAACAGTATATGGGCACAGTGGAGGAAAGCAGTATATGGGCACAGCGGGGGGGGAGGGGGCAGTATATGGGCACAGCAGGGGGGGCAGTATATGGGCACAGTGGGGGGGGCAGTATATGGGCTCAGTGGAGGAAAGCAGTATATTGGCACAGCAGGGGGGGGGGGGGCAGTATATGGGCACAGTGGAGGAAAGCAGTATATTGGCACAGCAGGGGGGGGGCAGTATATGGCACAGCAGGGGGGGGCAGTATGTGGCACAGCAGGGGGGGGCAGTATGTGGCACAGCAGGGGGGGGGCAGTATGTGGGCACAGTGGAGGAAAGCAGTATATTGGCACAGCAGGGGGGGGCAGTATATGGCACAGCAGGGGGGGGGGACAGTATGTGGCACAGCAGGGGGGGGCAGTATATGGGCACAGTGGAGGAAAGCAGTATATTGGCACAGCAGGGGGGGGCAGTATATGGCACAGCGGGGGGGGCAGTATGTGGCACAGCAGGGGGGGCAGTATTTTGCACAGCAGGGGGGGGCAGTATATGGGCACAGTGGAGGAAAGCAGTATATTGGCACAGCAGGGGGGGCAGTATGTGGCACAGCAGGGGGGGCAGTATGTGGCACAGCAGGGGGGGGGGCAGTATATGGGCACAGTGGAGGAAAGCAGTATATTGGCACAGCAGGGGGGGGCAGTATATGGCACAGCAGGGGGGGGGGCAGGGCAGTATGTGGCACAGCAGGGGGGGGGCAGTATTTTGCACAGCAGGGGGGGGGCAGTATATGGGCACAGTGGAGGAAAGCAGTATATTGGCACAGCAGGGGGGGGGCAGTATATGGCACAGCAGGGGGGGGGGGCAGTATGTGGCACAGCAGGGGGGGGCAGTATATTGGCACAGCAGGGGGGGGCAGTATATGGCACAGCAGGGGGGGGCAGTATATGGGCACAGTGGAGGAAAGCAGTATATTGGCACAGCAGGGGGGGGCAGTATATGGCACAGCAGGGGGGGGCAGTATGTGGCACAGCAGGGGGGGGCAGTATTTTGCACAGCAGGGGGGGGGCAGTATATGGGCACAGTGGAGGAAAGCAGTATATTGGCACAGCAGGGGGGGGGCAGTATATGGCACAGCAGGGGGGGGGGCAGTATGTGGCACAGCAGGGGGGGGGGCAGTATGTGGCACAGCAGGGGGGGGGCAGTATATTGGCACAGCAGGGGGGGGCAGTATGTGGCACAGCAGGGGGGGGCAGTATGTGGCACAGCAGGGGGGGGCAGTATGTGGCACAGCAGGGGGGGCAGTATGTGGCACAGCAGGGGGGGGGGCAGTATGTGGCACAGCAGGGGGGGGCAGTATATGGGCACAGTGGAGGAAAGCAGTATATTGGCACAGCAGGGGGGGCAGTATATGGCACAGCAGGGGGGGGCAGTATATGGGCTCAGTGGAGGAAAGCAGTATATTGGCACAGCGGGGGGGCAGTATACGGGCACAGCAGGGGGGGGCAGTATATGGCACAGCAGGGGGGGGGCAGTATATAATGGCACAGCAGGGGGGGGCAGTATATGGCACAGCAGGGGGGGGCAGTATATAATGGCACAGCAGGGGGGGGGGGCAGTATATGGCACAGCAGGGGGGGCAGTATATGGGCACAGCAGGGGGGGGCAGTATATGGGCACAGCAGGGGGGGGGGCAGTATATGGGCACAGCGGGGGGGAGGGGGCAGTATATGGGCACAGTGGAGGAAAGCAGTATATTGGCACAGCAGGGGGGGCAGTAGTATATGGCACAGCAGGGGGGGAGGGGGCAGTATATGGGCACAGTGGGGGGGAGGGGGCAGTATATGGGCACAGCGGGGGGGGGAGGGGGCAGTATATGGGCACAGCAGGGGGGAGAGGGGGCAGTATATGGGCACAGCGGGGGGGGGGGGGGGGGCAGTATATGGGCACAGCGGGGGGGAGGGGGCAGTATATGGGCACAGCGGGGGGGAGGAGGGGGCAGTATATGGGCACAGCGGGGGGGAGGGGGCAGTATATGGGCACAGCGGGGGGGGGAGGAGGGCAGTATATGGGCACAGCGGGGGGGAGGGGGGCAGTATATGGGCACAGCGGGGGGGAGGAGGGGGGGCAGTATATGGGCACAGCGGGGGGGAGGAGGGGGCAGTATATGGGCACAGCGGGGGGGAGGGGGCAGTATATGGGCACAGCGGGGGGGAGGGGGCAGTATATGGGCACAGCATGGTGTGGCTGTCATTTAGAAGCACATCCACATGTCAGCCTGGGAAGGGGGGTCAGTGATGGGGGGGTGTCAGTCTATATGGGGGGGGTCAGTAAGTCTATAGGGGGGGGGGGGTAGGTGATGGGGGGGGAGGGGTGTCATTCTGAAGAAAAGGGAGGGGGATCAGTGATTGAGGGGTGTCAGTCTATAAAGGGGGGGGGTAGTTATGGGGGGGTGTCTGTACTCACCCCACACAGGAGCGGGTCACCAGCCTCCTCACATGCAGCATGATTCCAGGATGTGTCCGGGTCTTCTCACCTTCTCTGGGCACTGTAGGGGGCGGAGCCTAGCATGTAACACCGCTCCTTATTGGTTGGATGAGGGGAGGGGGCGGGGAGTAGCAGATGATAATTTTATATATGGGGGAGATGAGGGGAGGGGCCGGCAGGGGGCGGGGCGGTCATACAGAGGACAGGCTGCGGATTGGTCGGATCTCTCTGTTCTCCTTTCCTGCATACAATGTATCGGATAAGGGAATGTCGACCAATCACAGAGCTCCTTTCTCTGACACTCTGAGTCGGACTGAACCATTGTACAGATGGGGGGGGGGGGTGTATTGGATTGTCCCCTGTTGTGTTTGCCCCCCCCCCCCCGGAATTATCTTTGTATATTTCTATGTGACTTTTATATAAGACCCGGACCGCCCGGAGAGGAATGTAGGGAGGGGGAGGGATCTGTACGTGGGAGAACCGAGGGCTGGGACGTGTCCAGCCAATCACAGGGGATCCTGGGGAGTTTCTATCCAATAGGAAAGCTCGGTAGGGGAGACGCCCTCGTTTGCTGCCAGTGCAGATAAGGGGAGGGGCGGTAGTGGGCGGCACATGGAGGGGGCGTGTCTGGTGTGTAATGAGATACATTGTATCTTATGTGATGTGTTACATTGTGTGTGATCATGTGACTATTATATATGACTAGAATAATAAAATAATATAATCCTAATTAAATATATATATATAATATAATAATAATACATTCTTGTATTTATATTTTATTAATATATTTTATTTTATTATTAGATTATTTTATAATTATCTTATAAATTATTTTATTTATATTTCATTATAATGTTATATTTATAATATAATTATAAAATAATCTAACAATACAATATAAATCTAATAATAAAATATAATGATAAAATATGAATACAAGAATTTATAATATAATTATAAAATAATCTAATAATAATAAAATTTAAATCTAATAATACAATATGAATACAAGAATGTATAATATAATTATAAAATAATGTAATAATAATAAAATATAAATCTAATAATAAAATATAATGATAAAATATAAATACAAGAATTTATAATATAATTATAAAATAATCTAATAATAATAAAATATAAATATAATAATAAAATATAATAATAAAATATGAATACAAGAATTTATAATATAATTAAAAAAAAATCTAATAATAATAATAAAATATAAATATAATATTAAAATATAAATCTAATAATAAAATATAATGATAAAATATAAATACAAGAATTTATAATATAATTATAAAATAATCTAATAATAATAATAAAATATAAATCAAATATTAAAATATAAATCTAATAATAAAATATAATGATAAAATATGAATACAAGAATTTGTAATATAATTATAAAATAATCCAATAATAATAAAATATAAATCTAATATTAAAATATAAATCTAATAATAAAATATAATAATAAAATATGAATACAAGAATTTATAATATAATTATAAAAAAATCGAATAATAATATAAAATATAAATCTAATAATAAAATAATATAAAAAATGAAGTTCTATAATATAAATAATATTTTTTCCATGTACATTTGATGAATTTCGAGGTGCGTTCTCATGCAGTTGACGCGCGGTATTCCATCTGCGTTTGTCCTTTTACTTCCTCCTTTCTTCGGCCTTCTATGTGCGCTTTTGATGGCCTGCTGTGCACTGTAAGCTCCTCCCATTGACAACATGGCATCTTCTACTCCCACCAGCCACAGTCCGCGTGAGTATTGGTTTGTAAAAAGATTTTATGACCGCACAATTTTCATACAAACCAATACTCACCCCCTGATGTAAGCCACACAATGCTGCAGGTCCACTATGAGAAAGTGCAACAGCCTTGCCTGGGGGGGGGGGGCTTAGACCAGGCCACGCCTCCAACATGTTTTGCTCCGCCCCTGGAGCTTAGTCATGGGGACAATGACTACATGCATGGAGACTACATCCCTAATGACTAAGCTCCAGGGGCGGAGTGAAACTCTTGGGGGCGTGGCCTAGTTGGAGCCCCAGCTGAGGCTGTTACACTTCCTTATACTGGACCTGCAGCATTGTGTGTCTTACATGAGGAGTGAGAATTTCACCCAAACAAAGAAGACAACAACACAAGTTTTAGAGTTTTAGCATTTATTTTGAAAAGTTGTTTTTATTTTTTCTTATTTTATTTTTTTAACAAAGATAAAAGCACCTCACCAATGACTGTCCTATACCAGGGTGACGCAACATGACATCCCCACCAATGACTGTCCTATACCGGGGTGACGCAACAAGACATCCCCACCAATGACTGTCCTATACCGGGGTGACGCAACAAGACATCCCCACCAATGACTGTCCTATGCCGGGGTGACGCAACAAGACATCCCCACCAATGACTGTCCTATACCGGGGTGACGCAACAAGACATCCCCACCAATGACTGTCCTATACCGGGGTGACGCAACATGACATCCCCACCAATGACTGTCCTATGCCGGGGTGACGCAACAAGACATCCCCACCAATGACTGTCCTATACCGGGGTGACGCAACAAGACATCCCCACCAATGACTGTCCTATACCGGGGTGACGCAACATGACATCCCCACCAATGACTGTACTATTGTCCTATACCAGGGTGACGCAACAAGACATCCCCACCAATGACTGTCCTATACCGGGGTGACGCAACATGACATCCCCACCAATGACTGTCCTATACCAGGGTGACGCAACATGACATCCCCACCAATGACTGTCCTATGCCGGGGTGACGCAACAAGACATCCCCACCAATGACTGTCCTATGCCGGGGTGACGCAACATGACATCCCCACCAATGACTGTCCTATACCGGGGTGACGCAACATGACATCCCCACCAATGACTGTACTATACCGGGGTGACGCAACAAGACATCCCCACCAATGACTGTCCTATACCGGGGTGACGCAACATGACATCCCCACCAATGACTGTCCTATACCAGGGTGACGCAACATGACATCCCCACCAATGACTGTCCTATGCCGGGGTGACGCAACAAGACATCCCCACCAATGACTGTACTATACCAGGGTGACGCAACAAGACATCCCCACCAATGACTGTCCTATACCGGGGTGACGCAACAAGACATCCCCACCAATGACTGTCCTATACCGGGGTGACGCAATATGACATCCCCACCAATGACTGTCCTATGCCGGGGTGACGCAACAAGACATCCCCACCAATGACTGTCCTATACCAGGGTGACGCAACAAGACATCCCCACCAATGACTGTCCTATACCAGGGTGACGCAACAAGACATCCCCACCAATGACTGTCCTATACCAGGGTGACGCAACAAGACATCCCCACCAATGACTGTCCTATACCGGGGTGACGCAACAAGACATCCCCACCAATGACTGTCCTATACCGGGGTGACGCAACAAGACATCCCCACCAATGACTGTCCTATACCGGGTTGACGCAATATGACATCCCCACCAATGACTGTCCTATGCCGGGGTGACGCAACAAGACATCCCCACCAATGACTGTCCTATACCGGGGTGACGCAACAAGACATCCCCACCAATGACTGTCCTATACCGGGGTGACGCAACAAGACATCCCACCAATGACTGTCCTATACCGGGGTGACGCAACAAGACATCCCCACCAATGACTGTCCTATACCGGGGTGACGCAACATGACATCCCCACCAATGACTGTCCTATGCCGGGGTGACGCAACAAGACATCCCCACCAATGACTGTCCTATACCAGGGTGACGCAACATGACATCCCCACCAATGACTGTCCTATACCGGGGTGACGCAACAAGACATCCCCACCAATGACTGTCCTATACCGGGGTGACGCAACAAGACATCCCCACCAATGACTGTCCTATACCGGGGTGACGCAACATGACATCCCCACCAATGACTGTCCTATGCCGGGGTGACGCAACAAGACATCCCCACCAATGACTGTCCTATACCGGGGTGACGCAACATGACATCCCCACCAATGACTGTACTATTGTCCTATACCAGGGTGACGCAACAAGACATCCCCACCAATGACTGTCCTATACCGGGGTGACGCAACATGACATCCCCACCAATGACTGTCCTATACCAGGGTGACGCAACATGACATCCCCACCAATGACTGTCCTATGCCGGGGTGACGCAACAAGACATCCCCACCAATGACTGTCCTATGCCGGGGTGACGCAACATGACATCCCCACCAATGACTGTCCTATACCGGGGTGACACAACAAGACATCCCCACCAATGACTGTCCTATACCGGGGTGACGCAACATGACATCCCCACCAATGACTGTACTATACCGGGGTGACGCAACAAGACATCCCCACCAATGACTGTCCTATACCGGGGTGACGCAACATGACATCCCCACCAATGACTGTCCTATACCAGGGTGACGCAACATGACATCCCCACCAATGACTGTCCTATGCCGGGGTGACGCAACAAGACATCCCCACCAATGACTGTACTATACCAGGGTGACGCAACAAGACATCCCCACCAATGACTGTCCTATACCGGGGTGACGCAACAAGACATCCCCACCAATGACTGTCCTATACCGGGGTGACGCAATATGACATCCCCACCAATGACTGTCCTATACCAGGGTGACGCAACATGACATCCCCACCAATGACTGTCCTATACCAGGGTGACGCAACATGACATCCCCACCAATGACTGTCCTATGCCGGGGTGACGCAACAAGACATCCCCACCAATGACTGTCCTATACCGGGGTGACGCAACAAGACATCCCCACCAATGACTGTCCTATACCGGGGTGACGCAACATGACATCCCCACCAATGACTGTACTATACCGGGGTGACGCAACAAGACATCCCCACCAATGACTGTCCTATACCGGGGTGACGCAACATGACATCCCCACCAATGACTGTACTATACCAGGGTGACGCAACATGACATCCCCACCAATGACTGTACTATACCAGGGTGACGCAACATGACATCCCCACCAATGACTGTACTATACCAGGGTGACGCAACAAGACATCCCCACCAATGACTGTCCTATACCAGGGTGACGCAACATGACATCCCCACCAATGACTGTACTATACCAGGGTGACGCAACATGACATCCCCACCAATGACTGTCCTATTGTCCTATACCGGGGTGACGCAACAAGACATCCCCACCAATGACTGTACTATACCAGGGTGACACAACAAGACACCCCCACCAATGACTGTCCTAAACCGGGGTGACGTAACATGACATCCCCAGCCATAAGCTGTCCTACATGGGGGGGGAGAAACAAGACATCCCCACCAATGTCTGTCCTACATGGGGTGACGCAACAAGACATCCCCACCAATGACTGTCCTATACCGGGGTGACGCAACAAGACATCCCCACCAATGACTGTCCTATACCGGGGTGACGCAACAAGACATCCCCACCAATGACTGTCCTATACCAGGGTGACGCAACAAGACATCCCCACCAATGACTGTCCTATACCGGGGTGACGCAACATGACATCCCCACCAATGACTGTCCTATACCAGGGTGACGCAACATGACATCCCCACCAATGACTGTCCTATGCCGGGGTGACGCAACAAGACATCCCCACCAATGACTGTCCTATACCGGGGTGACGCAACAAGACATCCCCACCAATGACTGTCCTATACCGGGGTGACGCAACATGACATCCCCACCAATGACTGTACTATACCGGGGTGACGCAACAAGACATCCCCACCAATGACTGTCCTATACCGGGGTGACGCAACATGACATCCCCACCAATGACTGTACTATACCAGGGTGACGCAACATGACATCCCCACCAATGACTGTACTATACCAGGGTGACGCAACATGACATCCCCACAATGACTGTACTATACCAGGGTGACGCAACAAGACATCCCCACCAATGACTGTCCTATACCAGGGTGACGCAACATGACATCCCCACCAATGACTGTACTATACCAGGGTGACGCAACATGACATCCCCACCAATGACTGTCCTATTGTCCTATACCGGGGTGACGCAACAAGACATCCCCACCAATGACTGTACTATACCAGGGTGACACAACAAGACACCCCCACCAATGACTGTCCTAAACCGGGGTGACGTAACATGACATCCCCAGCCATAAGCTGTCCTACATGGGGGGGAGAAACAAGACATCCCCACCAATGTCTGTCCTACATGGGGTGACGCAACAAGACATCCCCACCAATGACTGTCCTATACCGGGGTGACGCAACAAGACATCCCCACCAATGACTGTCCTATACCGGGGTGACGCAACAAGACATCCCCACCAATGACTGTCCTATACCAGGGTGACGCAACAAGACACCCCCACCAATGACTGTCCTAAACCGGGGTGACGTAACATGACATCCCCACCCATAAGCTGTCCTACATGGGGGGGGGGAGAAACAAGACATCCCCACCAATGACTGTCCTATACCAGGGTGACGCAACAAGACACCCTCGCCAAAGACTGTCCTATACCAGGGTGACGCAACAAGACACCCCCACCAATGAATGCCCTATACCGAGGTGACGTAACATGACATCCTCACCAATGACTGCCCTATACCGGGGTGACGTAACAAGACATCCCCAACAATGACTGTCCTAAACCGGGGTGACGTAACATGACATCCCCACCAATGACTGTCCTACATGGGGGGGAGCAACAAGATATCCCCACCAATGACTGTCCTATACCAGGGTGACGTAAAAAGACATCCCCACCAATGACTGTCCTATACTGGGGTGACGTAACAAGATATCCCCATCAATGACTGTCCTATACTGGGGTGACGTAACAAGACATCCCCACCAATGACTGTCCTATACTGGGGTGACTTAACATGACATCCCCACCAATGACTGTCCTATACTGGGGCGACATAACAAGACATCCCCACCAATGACTGTCCTATACTGGGGTGACGTAACATGACATCCCCACCAATGACTGTCCTATACTGGGGTGACGTAGCATGACATCCCCACCAATGACTGTCCTATACTGGGGCGACGTAACAAGACATCCCCACCAATGACTGTCCTATACTGGGGTGACGTAACATGACATCCCCACCAATGACTGTCCTATACTGGGGTGACGTAACATGACATCCCCACCAATGACTGTCCTATACTGGGGTGACGTAACAAGACGTCCCCACCAATGACTGTCCTATACTGGGGTGACGTAACAAGACATCCCCAGAGAATGATGTATCCACACATAGGGAGTGTATACACACACATAGGGAATGTATACACATATGTAGGGATCTGTTTGGCTTTAATGAAGAATTCTGGGAATAGTCATGGGAAAGGACAATGGGAGGTAAGTGCACCAAGATGATTGCAATGACCTCAGTGCTGTTCTGTCCCAGAATTCCTCCACTCCCCTCCCCTCCCACAATCCTCATCAGTAGACCAATACCGGAGTTCCCCTTTAAGTGCTGTGCTGGGGGGGGGGAACACAAGTCGTCAATCTTCACCATTCTGACATGGCGTTGGGGGGGCGGGACAGAGATAATAAAATGTGTTCATAATCTTTATAGTTTATTTTATATATGCAGGCTCAATAAATATATATTGTCTGTGTGCGGCCCGCAGCTCTGCGTTCCGTGTCCGGCGGCGGCAGAAAAAAAGGGTTCTTAAAGAACTGACACGTTTACTAAACCTGGAGCAGATTGTGGAGCAGCCAATCAGCTTCCACCTTCACGTAAAGTGGATGTAAACCCAATT
>JAJQKJ010002389.1:102500-111382 GCA_029574335.1 Rana kukunoris
TCTCTCTCGCTCTCTCTCACAGGAAGTCTTTACCACTGTTTTCCAATCTCTCTCTCGCTCTTGGGAAGTCTTTACCACCGTTTCCCGATCTCTCTCGCTCTCTCTCACGGGAAGTCTTTACCACCGTTTCCTGATCTCTCTCACTCACGGGAAGTTTTTACCGCTGTTTCCTGATCTCTCTCTCGCTCTCTCTCACGGGAAGTCTTTACCACCGTTTCCTGATCTCTCTCACGGGAATTTTTTACAGCTGTTTCCTGATCTCTCTCTCGCTCGCTCTCGGGAAGTCTTTACCACTGATCTCTCTCTCTCTCTCTCTCTCACGGGAAGTCTTTACCACTGTTTCCCGATCTCGCTCTCTCTCACGGGAAGTCTTTACCACTGTTTCCCGATCTCGCTCTCTCTCACGGGAAGTCTTTACCACTGTTTCCCGATCTCTCTCTCTCTCACGGGAAGTCTTTACCACTGTTTCCCGATCTCTCTCTCTCTCACAGGAAGTCTTTACCACTGTTTCCCGATCTCTCTCTCTCTCACAGGAAGTCTTTACCACTGTTTCCCGATCTCTCTCGCTCTCACGGGAAGTCTTTACCACTGTTTCCCGATCTCTCTCTCTCTCTCTCTCACGGGAAGTCTTTACCACTGTTTCCCGATCTCTCTCTCGCTCTCGGGAAGTCTTTACCACCTTTTCCCGATCTCTCTCTCTCTCTCACGGGAAGTTTTTCATTTCTCATTTGAATTTGTGTAAAATATTTTAGTTCAGACTGATAATAAATAAATAGGATGATGACGAGGAGGAGGAAGAGGGAGCAACCAAAGAAGAAGATCGGTACCGTGAGAATAAAAGATCTTCCCGCGTACGAACGAACGTTTTCCCCGCACGCGGCTCAATAATCTCTTACAGCAGAATGCACACATCATCGGATCGGATGATCGTTCCTCCTGTCCCCACACTTCATTCATGCCTTACCTATGGATTTCTAACATGGCGCCGGAATACTGAGTGGAGAGAAAAGTTAGAAAAAACGTTTTTTTTTTTCTTTTTTTGAAAAAGATTTTGTTCACAAAAATAGAATATACACGATTTCATTTATAAATAGAATTAAGCTTATAAGAGAACCCTGACCCCTCCCCCTTCCCAGGATAACATTTACTATTCGTTACTTTTCAAGTCCTTTGCTTGTTCCCAACGAGCCACCAGAATACATGCAAGTATTATTATCCCACTCACCACCATTTTGTTATATATGTACACCCCCCCCCTGCGTGCCGTACCGCAAAATACCAGCCAATCGGGGAGTTGGATTGGGGGGCTTTACTGGAAAAGCCCACCAAAATTGACCAATCGGCAGCAGGCTTTTCCTGGTCTTCTACAGGAGACGCTTTCCTACAAGGCCCACTATTTGCAACAACCTATCGGTCGTTGGACATTACATAAAATTACTTGGACTCAAAAAAAAATTGTGATTCCCTCCCGGAGTAATTATGGAATTTAGGAGACCACTTTAAAATTAGGGATACAACAGTCGCCCCCTTCTACATCTGCAGGACCCCCCCATCAGTGATCCAGTTTGATGGTCTCCTTCCATTATCATTACGATACAAAGTTTCCACTCCCATTGGACCTTAGAGGCAAAAAGTCTTTAACATAAAAATATTTTAATACATTAGGTTACATCTTTTTGCCTCTAAAGCCCCCATAGGAGTAGAAACCTTGTATGGTATTAGATGAATGGGGGGGGGGGGGGGGGGATGATGGCAAATTTACACATCCTGCCACCTCCACATCTCTAGTATGTTTACCTCCATTATCATGGCTACCCCCCCCCCCCCCCCAGATACTTGTATAAGGATGTACCAGCTGTTAGCCAATAGAACAAGGAGAATTCAATAATTAGAACCCGCCCTCAAGGAGGTGGCCTGTCATTCTGGATCACTGGATGGTCATCAAGCTACTAGACCCGGGTGGGCAGCCCCAAACCTAGACTAGACCCCGGGTGGGCAGCCCCAAACCTAGACTAGACCCCGGGTGGGCAGCCCCAAACCTAGACTAGACCCCGGGTGGGCAGCCCCAAACCTAGACTAGACCCCGGGTGGGCAGCCCCAAACCTAGACTAGACCCCGGGTGGGCAGCCCCAAACCTAGACCCCGGGTGGGCAGCCCCAAACCTAGACTAGACCCCGGGTGGGCAGCCCCAAACCTAGACCCCGGGTGGGCAGCCCCAAACCTAGACTAGACCCCGGGTGGGCAGCCCCAAACCTAGACTAGACCCAGGTGGGCAGCCCCAAACCTAGACTAGACCCAGGTGGGCAGCCCCAAACCTAGACTAGACCCAGGTGGGCAGCCCCAACCCTAGACTAGACCCAGGTGGGCAGCCCCAACCCTAGACTAGACCCAGGTGGGCAGCCCCAACCCTAGACTAGACCCAGGTGGGCAGCCCCAAAGCTAGACTAGACCCAGATGGGCAACCCCAACCTAGACTAGACCTAGGTGGGCAACCCCAACCTAGACTAGACCCAGGTGGGCAGCCCAAGTAGACTGCCCAACTAGACCCAGGTGGTGGGCAGCCCAACTAGACCTCCCAACTAGACCCAGGTGGGCAACCCCAAACTAGACCCAGGTGGACATCCCACCTTCTTGCTGGTTCTCTGGTTATAAATAAAAAATAAAATAAATAAGTGCCATATTTTGGGGAATACACCAGATTTGGGAAGACTTTGTTCCCCGTCTATTTGCAAAACTCCCCCCAAACATTTCCCAGGGGACCTCTTCAGGACCGTTTTTTAGACTCTGAATATCGTGTTTTCCCACCATACACATCCTCCATCTTAGTCAAAACAACACAGTTCCAGTCCCCCCTATATATAAAAAAAAAAGAATAATAAAACAGTCTTTATAATCATCTACAAAATATGTCAATATGACACGTCTGTTACAAAAAATACAAAAAAGAAGTATTTACAAGTCTGCTGAAAACACAAGAGATCTGCAGCATTTTATCAAACGACTTGCGACCCCAGCAGGTTTTTTGGTAAGTTTTGTGACCAATACAAAAAAAAAACGAGCCCTATTTACAGGAGCGAGGGGGGTGAGGGGGGGGCAATTACATCCTTCCACCACTAGAGGGGGGCATTTGGTAAAACTGCAGAAAGCATGCAACATGTTTTTGGTTCTGAAGTGCATTTTATTGCAGAGGGAATCCTCAGATTGACTATAAACATTGTATCAAATGTACGAGTTACAGAGAATAAAATGTAACACTTGATGTAGAGATGTTGTAATTCTTTCACATTTTTCTGATTTATTGTCCTCATCCTATAGGCCACGCTGAACAAGTCCCTTTAGATCAAATGAAGTAAAAATTGGCATGTCCTTGTCGGGGAGATTTTCTTTTAATCTCCTCCCCCGTGATATGAATCACCTGGACAGGAGGTGAGGGGGAATCTTCCCCAATGGGGACACAAAATGCAGCTTTCGTCTGGATCGCCCCTTCAGTAGTTGTACTTTAGCGACACATTAGCCCAATGGGTGTCCAGCGCCATCTACAGGAGCGTACAATACTATATTGTCAGAAAAAAATGAATTGTTTTTAAATGGTTATTATGTATTTGGAACTCTAATAAGAGTTGTAGTCAGAAGTATCTGAGATGATCCCACTAGTAAAAAGTTCCATCGAACGCCAAAAAAAAGGACAAAAAAGTGCTAGCGAAATGCAATGCTGAATTTTGCATGAAAATGCCGCACAGTTTTACCGAGCCCCGCCCCCCCGCGGTCAACAAAGGCCATTCTGCTTTGACGTGCACAGTTTTACCAAGCCCCGCCCACCGCGGTCTACAAAGGGCATTCTGCTTGGATGTGCACAGTTTTACCAAGCCCCGCCCACCGCGGTCTACAAAGGGCATTCTGCTTGGATGTGCACAGTTTTACCAAGCCCCGCCCCTGCGGTCTACAAAGGGCATTCTGCTTGGATGTGCACAGTTTTACCAAACCCCGCCCCTGCGGTCTACAAATGGGCATTCTGCTTTGACGTGCCCAGTTTTACCAAGCCCCGCGGTCTACAAAGGGCATTCTGCTTTGACGTGCCCAGTTTTACCAAGCCCCGTCCACCGCGGTCTACAAAGGGCATTCTGCTTTGACGTGCCCAGTTTTACCAAGCCCCGCGGTCTACAAAGGGCATTCTGCTTTGATGTGCCCAGTTTTACCAAGCCCCGCCCCTGCGGTATACAAAAGGCATTCTGCTTTGGCTACGCAATAGAGAGAGAGGGAGGCCAGCGGATTATTAATGTTTAATGAAACAATAGAAGGCCACCAAGGTAAGCAAAAAAAAAAAAAAACCCGGCCCTACAAATTCTACTTCTTTATATACAGAAATGGCTTTAAAGTCCAAACTAAGCAGGGAGCCGCACAGAGCGAGCGAGAAAATTCCAAATATAATATTACGAGTGATGGAGATGTGCAGTGTAGTAAATCTGAGTCACACCGGGGGGGGGGGGGGGGGGGGTGGGGGGGCGTCTTTCTGTGCCGCATCAGGAACCCACCTGGGGAGGACCATTGACACTATGGCACTGCAGTTACCACAACACAATTGGCATTTATTTCTGCAGTGCCAGTCAATATGATCGCCAACCCACCAAGACAACAGGCATGTACTGCAGTGTGTACAGCGCAGCACAGGGACGTGCCTTCCGAATGTTGCAACACATTTCAGATTGTTGGGACGTTTTGGTGGCCTGTTTTTTCATAAGGTGGCTGTATTGCATTATAGAAAAGTAAATGGGCCCCCAACATACTGGCTCGGAAAGACGCCTTCCGATTGGCTTCCATGATTTACTGAGCTTAGAAAGCTGGGACGTTGTATCCTCCAACTTAGTGGTTCTCAACCTCAGTGCTCAAGTACCCCCGACAGGCCGTGTTTTGCAGGTTTTCCTTTATCTTGCACAGGTGCTTAAAATAGCCGTCCAAAATACCAAGCCATTGATTCTGATTTAAAGCCCCCGCGCAAGATGAAGGTAAAACAGGCAAAACATGGCCTGTTTGGGGTACTTGAGGACAGGAGTTGAGAACCACTTGTATTTAGAAATTCGAGATTCAGACCATGCATTCGGTGGTGGAGCCCCAAGACCATGCATTTGGTGGTGGAGCCCCAAGACCATGCATTTGGTGGTGGAGCCCCAAGACCATGCATTCGGTGGTGGAGCGCCAAGACCATGCATTTGGTGGTGGAGCGCCAAGACCATGCATTTGGTGGTGGAGCGCCAAGACCATGCATTTGGTGGTGGAGCGCCAAGACCATGCATTTGGTGGTGGAGCGCCAAGACCATGCATTTGGTGGTGGAGCGCCAAGACCATGCATTTGGTGGTGGAGCGCCAAGACCATGCATTTGGTGGTGGAGCGCCAAGACCATGCATTTGGTGGTGGAGCGCCAAGACCATGCATTTGGTGGTGGAGCCCCAAGACCATGCATTTGGTGGTGGAGCCCCAAGACCATGCATTCGGTGGTGGAGCCCCAAGACCATGCATTCGGTGGTGGAGCCCCAAGACCATGCATTCGGTGGTGGAGCCCCAAGACCATGCATTTGGTGGTGGAGCTCCAAGACCATGCATCCGGTTGCGGAGCTCCTGAGACATTGGCTCACTACTTTGTCTCAGGGGTCCAGTCGTGAATGTAAAGTACAGAAACCATAGCGTTAGGCTTTTTGCACCGACTGCCAGCAGTCCCTCGTATGGATAAAGTAGTACTATAGCAGGTGTAAAAAAATGGGAACAAACTACATTTTACGTAACGAGAATCTTAAGATTTCAAGTTTTAAAGACAAGAAGCAAAATTAAACCCAAAAGTGGACATTTTAGTCTTGCACCACCGCCAAAAAAGTGTACCCGGCTCCTATGCTCTATAGGCAGGGGTCTCCAAACTTTCTCCTCAACAACGGGCCAGTATAGGGCATTAGGGGGGGCCGGACTGTGACCATTGGAAGCAAAAAAAATGTCCCAGCATCAGTGGGAGGAATGGTGCACCATTGTTGGTGTCAATGAGGGGGGGGGGGGGGATGTTGCCCCCGAACTTGGTGTCAATGGGGGGGGAAATCATGCCCCATGTCCTTGGTGTCAATGGGGGAATCGCGCCCCTCCTTTTGCGACAATGGGGGAATCGCGCCCCTCCTTTTGCGACAATGGGGGAATCGCGCCCCTCCGTTGGCGACAATGGGGGAATCGCGCCCCTCCGCTGGCGACAATGGGGGAATCGCGCCCCTCCGCTGGCGACAATGGGGGAATTGCGCCCCTCCGCTGGCGACAATGGGGGAATCGCGCCCCTCCGCTGGCGACAATGGGGGGAATTGTAGCCCATCATTGGTGTGAAGGGCCACATCCAGCCCCTGGGCCACAGTTTGGAGACCACTGCTTTATAGTATTGGCCAGTTTGCGTGAAACCATTCAATTGTCCAATCAAATCAGCAGGATGAGCGATGGCTTTCGTGGTATCATTGCGCCGATCTTCTATAGACCAATTTGTCGCCACCATCGTATAACCAGATGGGTGTTTTATACAAGTTTTTTGTGTCAAATTTTTTGAAAAATATTAAGAAAATAAATACTGCAACATTGTATTGCCTTTTTTTTCTTTATATTTGGCATTCTGTTGGTCCTGCTGAATTGGCGGACTTCTTATTTCGCTAACAAAATGGCCGTCGGCATCGATTCCCGTCACACGGGTTCATCTATTATTTCCTAACCCAGGCGCGGCAGACAAAGAAGCTCTAAATTTTAAGCCTAGTTACGTTATCGACAAATCCCCCCTCCCCCTCCCCCTCCAATCCTGTGCGCCAAACATTCATCCTCATAAGGCAAACATATTGCATAGTGTCCCCCAAACCAGTGCCGTCTACAGCCTCCCCTCCTCCACCCCCCCCATCCCACAATACAGGACGAGCCGCCATGTGGAGTGGTGGTCAGCTGGTCCTGGTCATTGTCACTAGTGTTCAGCAGAGAAGGCCTATATACACAAGTACAGTGGAACCTCAGATTACGAGCATAATCGGTTCCAGAAGAATGCTCGTAATCCAAAGCACTCGCATATCAAAGCGAGTTTCGCCATAGACGTCAATGGAAACGAAAATAATTTGTTCTGCATTGACTATGCAATACCGCATGTGGCCAGAGATGGGGGGGGGGCGCCAGAGAGCCTTGGAAAGGCCCAGGGGACACTCGGAGCGGCTTGGAAACACCCAGGAACGGGGTATTTCTTATCGCTCTGGCGCCCCCCCTGCACCTCAGGCCAAAATGCGGTACTACACACTCCGAAAAGTTGCTCGTCTTTCGAAATGCTCATTAACTGTGTTACTCGTAAGCCGAGGTTCCACTGTATACAAAAAAAAATTCACTTTGCTACGGCCAGATTCCAGCTTCCTTTATGTAAAAGGGTTTTGCGGGGGGGGGGGGGGGGGTGTGTGATGAATGTAAATTGGGGTTATAAGTGCGCCTAAGGCCCAGCCAATGGGGCAAAGCCAATTTTCGTAAAAGGCCATTCTGCCCAGAAATTGCTATTCAGTTGTCTTATTATTTCTCATAAGGGCTCCGAAGGAGGGTCCTTGCACCCCTCCGAGTCCTGCAGGCCCCTCTACTATACCAGTCCACCCCCCGTCACCTGCTGCATCCAGTATGAAGGAGTCTACTGGGGAACTATGGGGTGACCATCGCTTTTAAAAACACTTCTAATTTTTGTAGTCAACGGTTGTGGGTGACGACACGGTCTAGCCGGGAGGTCGGTGAACTTTTTTTAGGTTGTGTTCTAAAACCGTCACCCAAAACAGGGGAGGGAGGGGGCGGGGCTTGCTCTGGACTCTCCAATGCTGGAAGCCCGGCCTGGTTTTGTTGTGTAGTACACATGGTGGAGGCTCAGGAGGGGGGGGCTTTGCCTGGATTCTCCAATGCTGGAAGCCTGGCCTGGTTTTGTTGTGTAGTACACATGGTAGTGGCTCAGGAGGGGGAGGGGGGAGGGGCTTGCCCTGGTCTGGTCTGGTTGAGTAGTACACATGGTGGTGGCTCAGCAGGCGGGCGGGGCTTGCTCTGGACTCTCAAAAGCTGGAAGCCTAGCCTGGTTGGGTTGAGTAGTACACATGGCGGTGGCTCAGGAGGGGGGGGCGGGGCTTGCCCTGGTCTGGTTGAGTAGTACACATGGTGGTGGCTCAGGAGGGGGGCAGGGCTTGCTCTGGACTCTCCAATGCTGGAAGCCTGGCCTGGTTGGGTTGAGTAGTACAGATGGTGGTGGCTCAGGAGGGGGGGGCGGGGCTTGCTCTGGTCTGGTTTAATAATACACATGGTGGTGGCTCAGGAGGGGGACGGGGCTTGCTCTGGACTCTCCAATGCTGGAAGCCTAGCCTGGTTGGGTTGAGTAGTACACATGGTGGTGGCTCAGGTGGGGGGCAGGGCTTGCTCTGGACTCTCAAATGCTGGAAGCCTAGCCTGGTTGGGTTGAGTAGTACAGATGGTGGTGGCTCAGGAGGGGGGCAGGGCTTGCTCTGGACTCTCAAATGCTGGAAGCCTGGCCTGGTTTGGTTGAGTAGTACACATGGTGGGGGCTCAGGAGGGGGGAGGGGGGAAGGCACATATCAAACAGCACTTTGTTTGGTTTTGTCTTAAAGAAGATTTCCATGTACAGAATGTTCTGTAGAAAAAGAAAAGACATTTACAGCACCAAATAAATGGAGGGAGGTGTGGAGGGCGTCCCGGGGATCCTCCAAGGAGAGTCTCTGATTTGTCCAAAATCTCGGCTTTAAGAAGAAAAGAAAAGTTTTTTTTCCTATGGTAGCGTCCCTCATCAGCTGATGGCGCTGTCTCCTTCGCCGTCCTTATCGGACTCGTCCTGCATCTCGTCGGAGTTCCCTGAGTC